>JAOWAR010152573.1:0-11163 GCA_028571005.1 Clathrina lutea
GGACAACTCTAAACTAATGGTTGATGATTGGATGCAAAGGACAGAGGGAACATACTGGATATTGACTATGACCAAATAGGAATAGGTGTAAAGTTTGATGGCTCAGAGACATATGCCAGACAGAATTTTTGTGAATCCCAAGTCTTCAACTTGGAGAAGATCTAGGTCCCGATAACCCAACAGAACCATGAAAACACCCTAAAAATTGAATAAAGTAATAATGCGATATATGTTAATAATGACTCGATTGCTTTGACAATGTTATGTGTGAAAACTTAACAAAATTCAAAAGAATCCTTCTTTAGACTGCTGGTGTCTGTTCCCTCCTCATCTGAATAGAATTCTTTCTTTAATAGTGGGATTCCGTCATCTGGTAATATTTTCTCTAAATGACTTGAGCTTATCGTGAACTTGGCAAGTATGCCGCTCCAAGCCTTGGTGTTGATTTTTTTATCAGAGTATCCTACCTTGACACTATCGCAGAAATCATTGTATGAATGCCATATGTACGAACCAGAAACATAATTGGCTGCAGGGCTACCGATCATCTCAAGTTCTGGCTCTGTAAACTCACTTTTTGGAACCTCCGCATCAACAACAAAAGAGATTGAATCCTCCTCTATGACCTTTGTCTTGTTAAGTTCCTCAAAGTCCAAATGACGTATGCCTTTTGTTACAGTATCAAATGCGCTTTCTTTAATCGGGTCTTTGTCTCTAGTCTTGAGATATTCTAAGACATGATCATAATATCTGTCAAAGTATCTGCCTTTTAAGAACTCATCAATTGAGTAGTCATCACTGCTAATTGTAGCCTTCCACCTGTACGAGTCTTCATAGATAGACTCTGCTCTCATCCTGTCGTTTTTCTTCAATTTGACCACAATTAGTTTAGATCTGTTCTTTTCAGAGTGACGATTTATCCTACCTGCTATCTGCTCAATGGAATCAAAAATTGCCAGATCCCTTATTCCAAAATCACAATCTATGTCAACACCAGCCTCAACGCTCTGTGTAGACACTAAAATTATCTTTCCATTGGCTTTCATTTCTTGTATGATGTGTCTTCGCCTATGTGGAAGAATTGTAGAGTTTAAAAGGCGTGACTCAAATTTCATACCGCCTATATCCTTGTCTTGCTTTATTTTGTTATACAATTCTAAAGAGTCTCCGATGGTGTTGAGGACTAGCAGTATCTTGTTCATATCCTCATTAATCTCGTTTTTTAGCAATTCTAGCATACGGTCCAGATCGCTTACATCGTTCCGGTACTCTATGCACACACGATCCTTGAACAGTTTATGCTGAAAGTAATTGGGTATTAGCTCCATTGGCTGGTGATCATCATTATCAGATAAAGCGTTCAGCCTAGGCAGTGTTGCACTCATGATAATAAAATGGATGTTCAGATATGTGGAGCCAAATATTATCAGGTCGTTGAACAGCGTCCAATCTTTATCATTGAGACTCTGGACTTCGTCTAAAATTACAATGGAGTTGGCCAAGTTGATCAGCCGGTAATGGGACGCCTTTGCTGATTTTATAAACGTGTTAAAAAAATTCACATTGCTCATCACAACAAATGGATGGTTAAGAAACTCATTATCTAGGACATATTGCAATTGCTCTGCTTTGTCTTCTGATTTAACATTCCATGAAGAGGAAGAGTATACTGGCGATATTTCTCTTCCCAATCCAAGAGTATCCTTTATTGCTTCATATCCCTGCTCGATCAAGTTGATAAACGGGAACACATAAAATATACGCTTGACATTTGTGCGTGATTTTAGCAGGCTAAGTGCAAGCTTGAGCGATATGTTTGTTTTTCCGCCTCCGGTGGGGACATTCAGGTAAAACACTTTCTGTTCCTGATGATTGGAGATGGCTCGTTTAAGTTGAGAGTCAGTTTTTAGAAGTATTTGCGTCCTTAATTCATTGATATCCTCTATCTCACAGGGATCTCTGTCCCTCATTGCCCTGCAATACGCATCGTCATTTAGTTTTTTGTTAAATGATTTTTTGTAAAAGTTTGTATTGCATTGTTCTATTAGGGGTGGTTTGATTGTAGAAATATTTTCAAGATAAGATATGCCTTGCAGAAAATCATTTGTAGCATAGTAATCGCTTGTGATAAGCAAGGAGTATGTTGCTTTATACAGATAAAATAATGCCTCTTGCTGTTTTTTATCTGGAAAAATATATCTTATATCACGACCGTTTTGCTCATTTTTGAAGTTATACCAACTAGACCAAGTAGAGTGTGGTCTTCCAGTATATTCCCAACCGGTAAAAATTGTAGATGATAATTTATTCAAATCATCTAATGTTTGTTGAGATTTATTCTCAGACATTTTTTTTGAGAGAAAATTAATGTCTTTTAATGCCGTATGATGTCTATCTATGGTCTGAGACAACAGCAAAAAAAGGATTTTTTTCTGTATCTGTATTTCTTTTTCTTGTTCTTTTCTTATTTTTGCAGGGAAATCATCAAAGAACAAGGTATCAAACAATATCTTACCATAAAAAGAATGCTTGGAATCAAGTGAACAGTTTGAACATATTCCCAAGAGCCTATCATTTTTCATCTTTTCAGATTGAAATACGGGATTTACCTTACCAAGATCATGGTAATATACTATGGATCGAACTAATTCAAAAATATCAGAGGTATTGGTGCAAGGCAGTATTTCTGAAATCATCTTGTCAAAATTTTCTTGCAAAGATAGCTTGTCAATCAAGCAGTCACAATATTTTAATGTCATTTCAGAATGATCCATAAGAGTTTCTGGTTGTTTTTCCTTTGATGTGTGTGCCAAAATTTGTTTGTGGTATTCTGGTTTTAATATGTCACGATATGTCGTCATAATAATTCAGAACAAGTATATGATATCATTACCGATGCCAACAAGCTCTCCTTTTTCTAGATCTACAGAATCCTTGTCAGAAATTTTTTCTGCAATATGAGCATACTTCATGACATAGTGCATATCTTCAGAATAGCCTATTGGATAGTTTTCAACGAAATTGAAGCCAGTTGGAAGTCCAACCACCGTGAAAGGATCATCAAACATAGTTGTATCGATCTCTGTGTTCTTGTTGCTTTTTGCACCTCTAAGAAATACAGATGATATGTAGTCGTAGTCTTCTACTGTTTTGACATTACTGACTGTTTTGAGATTATCAAAGGATATTATGAACTCGTTTTTTCCAAGATAGGGCATGAAAACAGGATTGTTCTCCTCTAGGCGAGTTATCAGATCCTTAATCAACTTTTCTTCAGATTTAGCATACAAATAAATTCTGTATTTTGGATTAATTAATAATTGTTCACAGATGGTGATGTTCTCATACACCCCATCTCCAAAATAGCTATTACGGCTATTGTATATGTTCATTATTTTATTAAACGGAAAATTCCCTATTGGTTTTATGCCTATCTTAAAGTCTTTAAGTTTTTCATAGTACTCTGGATGTCTTTTACATGATTCTGTACTTTTAGACGGATTATTCTTTTGTTTTACAGACATGTTGGTTTGAAATTGCTCGTTTAGACCAGTCATTCCCAGTATGCTACCTAATATTCCCAATATGGCAGGTTTTGGGGGAAGATTGTATGTCAGGCTTACCTTGTTTATGTCAGGTTTCTTAAAGAATCCAAAATCAGAACAAATATCAAACGAGACAAGAGTTTTTGTCAAAAAACAAGCCCTTTCTTATTTGTTGATTGTTTCCAAGGTTACAATATGTTTCTGTACAAGAGGGAATTTTCCAATACCGATTATTTCAGTTTTGTTATCATCATAATACACCTCTGCATTTGAGATGTATTTTTTATAATCTTTAGCAAATGCGTCAAATAGTTCTTTTAAATCGATTACGACTTTGCTGTCCTTCTTTGATACCTTGACAAGATCTTTCATCATTGGTAGTATGTGGGACTCTATTTTGCCGTTCTTTTCACTAGAATTCATCTCAACAAACAAGAATAGTTCGCTTTCAGATCCGATCTTAGAGGCAGACGAAACATAGGTCACTCCCTTACACATGGCCTCTTTGAATAACTCCATATCAGATTCGCGCAAAAGATATCTAGTCATGTCTTTTTCCTTCATGAAATGCAAGGTATCAATCAAGTTGTTGGGATTGACCACAAAGTCATACACATAATGGGCCTCCATTGTCTTGGTCTCATTTCCTAGGGTCTGTTGTTTTGCGTCTTTTTTACTCGAATTTGCATAGGGAGACAAGATTTCATTACTAAAAAATATGTTCTCATCAAAGTTGTTTATACCATAAGAAAACTGGATTGGGCCTGTAATAGAAGTGTTCAGTGTGTCCACAGGATACGTAGCTCCAAAGAATTTGACATCAATTGTTGATAACAAGTCCAAGGTAACATCTGACTTGTTTGATTTCTTACCAAAGAGTTTATGAAAATTGTCAGAAATTGCAAACGGTGTACCATCATCTTTGTATCGTCTCCAGACAAATATCTTTTCACCTTTGTCATGCAAGTATCGCCTAACACAATACTTTAACGCCTTGTCAGTTGCATATATCGTCCCCTTGCCATCCGGCAGTCTTCTAGGAAGACCTGAAAAATCACTGTTAAAAGAACTGTTTTGCGCCTTTACAATCATCAGACCTTGAGCAAATCTCTTAAAGCCTTTCTCACTCATCTGTCACATCCTCCTTTTTTGTATATATAACATTATCATCAAATGCTCCAATGTAAAATGGTATTTTTAACTCGATAAAAGATTCACAAGGTTCATAAGCCAAAACCTCAGTTGCAAGATTTTTAAAACGTCTGCTATTAAGTCCAATTTCATGTTTGTACCGCTCTATGAGATCTATGATAGTTTTGTTAACTAGCGCTGGTGTTGTTTTATTAATAAATGGCTCAAGGAGTCCATAGTTATAATTTTTTGATTCAGACAAGCTAACCAGATAGTATGCTAGTTGACCTGCAAAGTACGCCCAGTGTGAATCATTATTAATTTTAAACTTTTTGTCACTGACCAGATCATTTTTTAACTCTAACACTCGATCCATGAGTGGATCAACCTTTTGGTCTGACAATATCAAATGTCTGTTTAGAAACAAGTTAAAGGTTTCCATCAAAGGTTCTCTTTTATTTCTTATGTTGCTTTCTATCCGAAATAATACAATACGTTGCAAATCCTTGGCAGTAAGAGCATTCTGGTTTCTATATACAAAGTCAAATATCTTCTGCCTTAAAGAATAGATCAGTGTCCGCTGTTGGTTGTCATATACTCCTATTTCATCAAAATAACTAATTTGCAGTTTGTCAGCAAGTACCTCCCATATTTTTTGTTCAAGACCAGTGCGCGTGATCTCATGCGGGTAATTGCCTTTATCAAAAGCATCAACATATTTGGCATTCATCTTCCATTTGTATCCAGTGACATAATCAAAGAAAAAATAATCTTTTGACATTACAACAAGGTAAAAATCAAACTTGTTTTCTTTCTTGGCAAGCTGCGAAAATATATAGCCAAACTTGTTTTTATCATCATCATCTATCAGGGTGATCACCTCAAGTTGTTGCTCCGGTTTTACGAACAAGGGAAAAATTTTGATTTTGTTATTTTCTAATATTTGCTTAAATCGGTATGTTTTTAGATTACAGTCTCCACAGATTCTAAGCGGAATACCCTTACCATCATTACTTTGTCTAGTAATGTGTTTTAAGAAAATTTTTTTCTTGTCAAAAGCAGTTTGAAAAATAGGAGTTGAAACCATGTCTTCGTCACCGCATATAAAACATTTCCCTTTGTAGTTTAGGGAAGCATTACCTACGGACAGTCTTTTATTTTTAAAGTCTTTTACTATTTTTTCCCATCTTTCCAATGTTTCCTTGTCGGTGCCAATTAAAACACGATAATTAAGATAAGAAAAATTACCTTCCTTCATCATCTTCTTTTTTAAAAAAGATTCTGCATCATGTAAAACAGCGTGTATTTTATCAATTAATGCTTCATCTTCATGTTGCTTGTATTCTGATGGAAATTTTGTTTTATCGACTTTTTTTCTAAAACCTTTAAGGTTTTTTTCTGAAAGTTTAAACGCAAAAAAGGAATATGTTAGTAAACCAGATGTTGAACCAAGTGCTTTATTCTTGCCAACCTTAGATGATGGAATATATGCATCAAATTGCTTTACTATGTCTTTATAATGTTTGTTCTTATCAAGCCATTTCGAGATTTTATCATCCTCATCTAACACATCCAACCCA
Organism: Clathrina lutea; assembly: GCA_028571005.1. NCBI lineage: Eukaryota > Metazoa > Porifera > Calcarea > Clathrinida > Clathrinidae > Clathrina > Clathrina lutea. The sequence goes on from JAOWAR010152573.1 coordinate 6,257, forward strand.
TCATACACAAAAGAGTCATCTTTGGCTTTTGTTTTTATGATGATAAATTTATTGCCATGCGAATCTTTTTCAAATTGTTCGTTTGGAACACATTTATTATATCCGTCAACAAATGCGATCACTTCTTTTAACATCTTACAAGTCTCTAACCGATTCTAATTATATGTTGCTTGACACTTCTCTCTTAAATCTGGGATTTACAAATCCAAAGCCAAAGGAGTTACGCTCCCCCAACCCACAATCCATGACAAATTTCTGGATCTTTGCAGAAACCCCGCTTGCAAACGCCATCTTCCATAAAGACCCAATCACGGGTATCTTTGAGTTTCCGGGGGTGATCTTGGTGGAGACCTGTTTTTTAAATTCGTAATGTTCAAAGAGCCGCCTGTCAATATGTATTCCTGTAAACTCTGCGTATTTTTTTTTCATGTTGGCTTCAAGTGCGTTAACGAACAGATCAATTGGGTGATCAGATCTCCAAAAGACTGATTTGTATGGAACAGCTTGAGGCATGTTTTTCCCATACTTTGAAGCAGGAATACGAAGGATTATTGGTGATTGGGTGACAATCTGCAACGGAAACATTAGGTTTTTTTCAGGTATCACCGCAACCCTGATTATCTCAAACAAGCTATTGTCTACATTCATGGAAACTCCAGTAATTTTGTCAATCTGTTCATAGATGTGATTTACAAGCTCCTGATTTGGTGAAGATATTATCAAGAAATGATACTCCGAGCCTCTAGGCCTAAATATGTTTGAAAAACAAAAAAATTTGTATCCTTTTTTATCATGCATATAATCAAACTTGCTGTTTCGAAGAAAAGAATAGACAAATCCTTGTACCTGAACATAATATTCAAAGTTTACAGAATAATTCTGCAATGATCTCATGGTCAACAGTAGACGCATAACCACTGATGTCAGCATGTGTATATCAAGCTAATTTAATAATTTTTGAGATGTGATTTATTTTTCTAGGCAACATAGGGCATATCTGGAATTCCTTCTTATCTTGCCTAATCAAATGATGATCTAAAGTTTCAATCCTATCATAGCTCGATTCAAACTTCGTAGCACTTTGTTAGCAACTACTGGAGGGAGCAGTTTCAATCCTATCATAGCTCGATTCAAACGAGAAATAAGTATAACAAAGGTCTGGTTGGTAAAAAGTTTCAATCCTATCATAGCTCGATTCAAACACGGCTGGAATCACGCAAATTTCCCATGGCGAATATTGTTTCAATCCTATCATAGCTCGATTCAAACCGTTATACCATGACAAGGCGTTCCGTTATGGCGCTAAGTTTCAATCCTATCATAGCTCGATTCAAACTATATGTCTCTGGTGGAACTGGAGTCCGTGAAAATACGTTTCAATCCTATCATAGCTCGATTCAAACGTATATTATTTGGTGTTATATCATCTATCCACTGTTCAGTTTCAATCCTATCATAGCTCGATTCAAACCTAGTCGGATTTCGAGGCAACGACAATAACTCGAATGTTTCAATCCTATCATAGCTCGATTCAAACTGCAATTGCATTCTCTATATGCATGTCTGCACTAGCCAGTTTCAATCCTATCATAGCTCGATTCAAACTTGCCTCACGTGCAATTTGTGGGGTAGCACGCATTGGTGTTTCAATCCTATCATAGCTCGATTCAAACACAACAGGCGAAAAATATCCCAGTTCGCCCTGATCAGTTTCAATCCTATCATAGCTCGATTCAAACATGGTAACTAGAATATCTGCCTTTGATTTTTTGCCCAGTTTCAATCCTATCATAGCTCGATTCAAACTTGTCCTGGACATCAGGCACTTCATTAGCTGAAAATATCAGTTTCAATCCTATCATAGCTCGATTCAAACGGAATGTCAAAGTTAATTGTTGCCTTTGCGTTTGCATTGTTTCAATCCTATCATAGCTCGATTCAAACAGATATACACACAGTAGCCAAAATTGACCTAGGCAACAGTTTCAATCCTATCATAGCTCGATTCAAACTTAAAATCGGCGTCTGATGCCAGTTTTCCTCCTATTAGTTTCAATCCTATCATAGCTCGATTCAAACTTAAACCTAAATTCAAACATATGTGATTTTTACTTTGTTTCAATCCTATCATAGCTCGATTCAAACGTTGAAGACGTGCTAATGTCAATGATAGCTGTGATAGTTTCAATCCTATCATAGCTCGATTCAAACAAAATGTCGATGAACTGCACATAGGGTACAGTGGAAGTTTCAATCCTATCATAGCTCGATTCAAACGAGAAGTGGCGTGACAGGCTAGAGTTCAATAGCGAGTTTCAATCCTATCATAGCTCGATTCAAACGATACACAGCAGCTGCAGGCAGCACAGAGGCAAAACGTTTCAATCCTATCATAGCTCGATTCAAACGGATACCATAGCAGTATCAAGGCCGACACTGCGAAGAGTTTCAATCCTATCATAGCTCGATTCAAACGTTACCCGAAAATTGACTGCATCCTTAATGTCATCCTTTGTTTCAATCCTATCATAGCTCGATTCAAACTACAAAACAATGATCTTGTTGTCTTTCAGTTTGATTGTTTCAATCCTATCATAGCTCGATTCAAACATGCAACCCCGACCCTATTACCTTGTGCTAGTGCCAAGTTTCAATCCTATCATAGCTCGATTCAAACCTTTATACTCGTCAGATATTGCCACTTGGGCATTTATGTTTCAATCCTATCATAGCTCGATTCAAACCTTGCGGTATGCCTTGATACGTCAAATATAGCGGTTGTAGGTTTCAATCCTATCATAGCTCGATTCAAACTTTGTTGCAAGTATCGCAGACGCAAAAACTGGGTATAAGTTTCAATCCTATCATAGCTCGATTCAAACTGTCTTTGCTGTTGAGTTGTAGGTGGGAGGAGAGAGTTTCAATCCTATCATAGCTCGATTCAAACGCAACCTAAGGGACATACAGAAAAACGTACAGGTATACCGTTTCAATCCTATCATAGCTCGATTCAAACCTCTGCACTGTTTACACGACAGCAACTGTTCACCATGTTTCAATCCTATCATAGCTCGATTCAAACGATATGAGTATTGTTGTTTCTATGGGATACTTAGAATGTTTCAATCCTATCATAGCTCGATTCAAACGAGAATGTGGGCTATTTTATTGACCAAAAGACAGGCGTTTCAATCCTATCATAGCTCGATTCAAACCGGGAAGCGTAGGCAGTAACCTGCATGATATCAGAAAGTTTCAATCCTATCATAGCTCGATTCAAACTATATACCGCAATGAAAAACAAGTTCGATCTTATCTATCGTTTCAATCCTATCATAGCTCGATTCAAACATTCGCCAAACGACTGTTTTTCTGTTTTGCGAGGACGTTTCAATCCTATCATAGCTCGATTCAAACGGCTTGACGTCGCCCTTGGCGAATTGAGCTAGAACGGTTTCAATCCTATCATAGCTCGATTCAAACACCATATTACTATATCACCCTCCCAAAGTCTACATCGTTTCAATCCTATCATAGCTCGATTCAAACCGTTAGGAGCTAATACGAGTTTAATATTTCCAAAACGTTTCAATCCTATCATAGCTCGATTCAAACAAATAACAAGTGCCGAACTGGAAAGTGGAAAATAATGTTTCAATCCTATCATAGCTCGATTCAAACCTGCTGTATCCCTCTGGGTTCTGAGTTCTGTGATTCGGTTTCAATCCTATCATAGCTCGATTCAAACTCAAAACGGAATGGTGGTTAATGTATTTGATACGGGTTTGTTTCAATCCTATCATAGCTCGATTCAAACCTGGACGATTCCACCCATTCCCAAAGGAGCTAAGACGTTTCAATCCTATCATAGCTCGATTCAAACAGCTCAACTCGTTACTCGATTGTTCGACCTCCAGGGTGTTTCAATCCTATCATAGCTCGATTCAAACGAAAGGGCAATAAGCGTATCGTGTCCTCCTGGAGGACGTTTCAATCCTATCATAGCTCGATTCAAACACCTTAGCGACAATGTTAACAGGTGGATTCCTTGTTTGTTTCAATCCTATCATAGCTCGATTCAAACAGTGATTTTTTGTATCGCTCACTCATATTTTCTGAATGTTTCAATCCTATCATAGCTCGATTCAAACCAGTAAAATTATCACACATAGAGGGGATGGATAGATGGTTTCAATCCTATCATAGCTCGATTCAAACATCGTTACTCCCGTGCAAGCAGTGGGGAAATGGACGTGGTTTCAATCCTATCATAGCTCGATTCAAACTTGTTTTCAGCGTTGCCCCACCGTTTGTCCCAAGTTGTTTCAATCCTATCATAGCTCGATTCAAACAATTTCGTTTTCAGTGCGTTGTAGACGCTGCTTGTACGTTTCAATCCTATCATAGCTCGATTCAAACACATGCAGATGACGACAACAATCATTCAATTACGAAAGTTTCAATCCTATCATAGCTCGATTCAAACACTCAAGCAAAAATTCGATAATGCCTATCAAGCAGCGTTTCAATCCTATCATAGCTCGATTCAAACGTTAGTATGCGTGTCAGTATCATGTGTAACAATTGTGTTTCAATCCTATCATAGCTCGATTCAAACCTGAATGTGTATATTCCGGTGGCGATCTCTTCTGTTGTTTCAATCCTATCATAGCTCGATTCAAACAGCTAGGTTCCATTCTGATCCAGATCAGTATCTTGAGTTTCAATCCTATCATAGCTCGATTCAAACAAAGGCACTGCAAAACCTGCGGAAGCAAGGACATGCGTTTCAATCCTATCATAGCTCGATTCAAACAAATTTACGAAAATGAACGAGAGTTAGAGGAATTTCGTTTCAATCCTATCATAGCTCGATTCAAACTTTGGAGCAATATGGAGAGATAGAA
>JAOWAR010152584.1:0-11160 GCA_028571005.1 Clathrina lutea
CTTCGAACACGAGCGCGAAGTAAAGCTGCATATTCCTTGCTCTGGAGGGTAAGGAGAGCAATTTATTTCTCACCGTTGATGCACGCGGACAATTTTACCCACAAGCGGAAATGTACGTGATCCGAATGACCTGTGACGGACACACACACACACATCAAAAAGCTGTGTGGAACCACCTACAGTCCCTACGGGCCTGACGGTGGCAATAATGTTCTGTATTGTGGTGGAACGGCGGCCGAAACTCAAAGAAGGCCCGGGTGCTTGGGTGGATGAGTCATAACGGCATGCATTCCCGCTGGTTCTTACTTACGGTCACAGGAATTCACACGCGTGGAGTTGTATTCCATTTGTTCTTTACTGTCAGTCAGTCACTCCGTCACGGCTGCCAAAAATTAAAAGCTCCCTCCATTACTTCATGCGTCCGTCATGATTTTCAACTTCGCCCCGGTGAATACAGCATGGACGAGAATGGAATGAGCTCCAGCCGAGTCGAAGTGTCTGGTGCTGACTGGAATGGGGTTAAACCGTTTCGGCCGAGTCTTTAATAGTATGAAACAAAAGTACCACATGCGCAAATTAGCCAGGCGAATTCTCATCGAAACAAAACCGCTTAGTTGGTGTACTGAAGAAAGGGAAAGAAGAAGCTTTGGGGTGCTTTCGACAAAACGTGTTTTCGTCTTTGCCAAGTGCAGCACGATCCGTGAGCGCAGTGAGATCTCCGCAGGCCAGCAGCATGGTTCTGAAGCTCACGTGGACAACTAAGAGCTTCAGAAACAATGTTGCAACAGCTTCGTTGCAAACGATACCGTGCAGTGCTGAGGTGCCGGTCCTCAAACACGAAACCCTCAGCTGCCATGTTACATCTCAGTTGGTTTTCGCAAGACGTCATATATGTTTGCAGCTGCCAACTGGCGGACGTGGCGTAAGGGCCACTGATCGGCGAAGAAGTAGATTTGCTGAAGTAGACCTACAAGTGTTTCAGAGAAGTGGCGTGTGGATTGAGACCAAAAAAGGTTCGATTTCAGCAATGCTCTTTCACGACCGGAGAGGCGCCACTCAAAATTGCCGGGTATGAAGAAGCTGCTGAGTTCAGCGCAAAACGGAGCGGGTGACCAACCCAAACTCGCAATCACTACGGCTGAGATTGAGAAATTGCGCGCGCAATCTTTAACAGTGCTTTTTCCTCCGTGTCACGCTGAACCTTGGCTGCCAGGCGACGATATGTCAAACATGACCTACTGTTCTCTTGCGACGAATTTTTATTTTCCAAGTGCCACAGCCAGGCCACTAACAAGTTGGCCATGACGGCTGCACTGCATCCCTGTTGCCGGATTAGCTGCATATTACCAGCCAGCTCCGGACGAGGCAGAATGCAGCTGAGAATGAAGAGATTTGCACATCTACACCGCTGTCTCCAAATTGGCATCATGACCCTGAGGCGCTGCGTGCCCTTGCGGACTTCAGCGGCTACGTAACTGAGTTTGCAGTCTTTGGCATGACAAAACTTCTGCGCTTTAAGTTTTCCTCGCAAGGAAATGTGCTAGGGAACTCCCCGTTTTGTTTGAAACATACCAACGTTTGCTGATGCATCATGATGCATCCGCATCCTCCGCGAGTCGCGAACTGAATGAGCAGTACATGTACTACCTGCTGAGTGATATAGGGACTGCACTAATGCATCAGCAAAATTTGAAGAATGTAGGAACGTGTCAGCATGTGCACCCCGGTAGGTGGCCTGTACATGTGCACCCCGGTAGGTGGCCTGTACATGTGCTTCTCCGCACAGTCCAGAGAAATTAAGACCCAACATCATCCCGCGAAATTAAACTGGAAAAGTCACCATAGAAGACTTACACTAACTGAAATGCAATACATTGACCGTGACGTGGCATGTGACGCTGAGAAGACCTTGCCTAGTTAAGCAATTCGTGACGAGGCATGTTCTTACCAGCCCAAAGACATAACGACGAGGGTAGTAGTAGTGGCAGCCAAGCAATGGCCACGCGAGCCAGCAAGCATGCAAGGGGCATTCGTGATAACAGCGTGTTTTATTTTGCTTACTTGAATCTTAGCGCGCAGTGGGCTGACCTGGGCCAGGTTTAAATCTTCACACAAACCGATCCAAATCGGAAGCCGGTGGGAATACTTGATCCCCAGCTCAGCCAAGTTCAATTTGATCACGATGTACTAGTACGTGCACTGGTGATCATCGAACGGTGGTCAGCACATCTCTAGGAAAGCTGCCCCACTGATTACGGATTTCCGCTGCTTGTTGCAACTTGAAGTCTCGTTGTAACAATTTCGGCTGACTCGACTCGGCATGTCCGTGCATACTGGGTGCAATCAGATTACTCTCGGCAATACTCATGTTTTGTCGGAATGCTGCAACCACTTTGTCTGGTGTGTTTTGAGTACAAATTGGTCGACAGGGACCAACAATTCTTAGTCTGTACGGGAAAAGCCTTTCACAAAGTTCAAGAGCCGTTTTCGTTCGCAAAAGTCGTGCCCCAAAGCTGCGCCGGTGAACAAATTTCGTGCCAGCCACCGGCAGCTCACAACAATGTCCCAACAATTTGCAACTCACCAGACCTCGAGTACCTGGTTCGAACATGCTCAGCCAATTCTTGGAAGAAAACTTCATTGTCTTCAGCCTGGCAAGGAGATTCAAGGAGCCGTCGATTGGACCAAGTAGTTCGATTGCCTTTTTCAAGTGGTGTGCAGTCTGCTACCAAAAAAGGCCGCGTTTGAGCATCATTCTTTCAGAAATCAAAGAGAACGCTTTGAGAGCCGTTGCAGACAGTCCGCGAGAACCCGTCAAGTATAGCTGTCAAATGCCTGACATAACGAAGCCGTATACTGCGGAGCGAAAAAAGAAAAAAAGGTTGAGAGTGAAATGCCTTCTGGCCTGCCGGGGACTCACTCGAACAATAATTCACTTTAAGTCAAGGCACTGTCCGTGAGCTTCGTGATGTGAGCTCGCCACTCAATGGCAGATACGAAGACAATGATGATACGAAGAGGAGGGTTTTGCAGTTTTTCCTGCACATTACTTGGCCGCCGGTTCAGTGTCATCGAAAATGATCTCTGTCTACTAAACAAGAAGATCAGGGCGGCTTGCGCTAGCTGTTGACCACCAAAGTCTTCAGATCCAAAGGCCGCCCGCCTGCAGAGCGGTCAGGGCAAACATTAGCCCAGCAGAGCCAGAAGTCGGTCTTGCAGAAGTGAAAACCGTCACGCCACGTGGCCAAAGCTCAAATAAATGCGGATCGAACTGCCAAGTCATTTGACGTGATACTTGTACGTGCGTGTCGGGCCTTGTCGGGCCTAGACTGACGGGTACCGGGTCGGCACAATATCTCAGGTTTCAGTCGGACTAGCGTTTAACATCATAATAATAATCTGTCACTTCGGCCGCTTCCAGATTCCGAAGTTTGAGCTCATTTTTTCCTAATGGGTGAGAAGCTGGGGAAATCCCTTGATTCGATTTTGCATTGGCATGCGGGGAAAATGTAGCGATTAGATGTGTTGCGTTGAAGAAAGAGCTGGATGAAAAGGTCTAACCGTTTGAACAGCAGCAGGTGACGACTGCCTAGTTGGCATGCATAATGTGCTTAGTCACACAACGGCATGACTCAGATAGTGTTTCACGTGCTCACGAACCCAATTACTCGGTAAAGGAGCTCACCATAAAGATAAAGTGACACCATGCACAGCGATCCTCGTTCCTGTAGCGATCGTTGGACAGCTTCCCCAGATGTCACTGCCTACTTGCCTGTCTGACGTAACAGTCCCCAAGTGCCAGATGAAACCGAACGGAGACTAGACACCCTTTTGACGTCTCGCAGTAGTGACGCTGGCCGTGAAACAATATGGACTTGGACAAACTGGGGCCACGCCGGACTGTCCTTTGTAAAGTGACGGGCAGACGCCACAGTACACGTCTAGATTCTAGCTCACACAGCTGTTACTTTTCCTGCTTGAACCAATATCTTGTCATTTATTCCGACGAAGGCAGCGGACCAAACACACCACAACTCGGCTGAGGCTAACAATATTATAAGCTGTGCCACAAGACCAATGCAGCAAGTCGATACCCTGCTCAAGGACCCTTGTAGGGAATTTTAGCTGACTTTTGTGGCAACCTGAGAGACAGATTTAAGCTTAAGCTTACCAAACTACCCATAATTGGAGCGACGAAGGATGTTCCCGCTCGTCGAGCTCCTGGGTCAAACAGTCTTGCCGACGTCTTGGTTGTCCCTGCATAATGGCGTCCCTTTGGCCCCAAGCGGTGAAAGAACGGAGGGGTTATACAGGCGAAGATCGAACTCCGGAAAAGAGCAATTTCCCAGAAACAACCGTGTCTATGTAAAGATTAAAGCACATTACTTTTGCAGTCAGAGTTGGCACTTCTGTCACAATAAGAGAGATTTTTGCGTCACAAAACGACAGTGGTGAACAATGCCGTTCGAGATTGCGCTTTCAAGCTGCCAAGCCTTGACAACCGTAGAAAAACTTTGTTTTCTCATGTCCCAGCCAATCATACCCCCTGCAGCGTTTAAAATTCTACCGCCGGGAGAGGTGGTCTTCTTGTCCTTCGTCGCAAACTGGAGAGGCGAAGGACAAAGGACGAAGACCTGGTCAATTTTGGAGGCTCTAAAAATAGTCAGCGATCGTGACCCAGCTATGGAGCGAGACAAGGGCGCGATGGACCCCTACGCCCACGAAACTCACGTTGCTATTTTCGAACCAAAAGGGAAGAGTGCAGATAGTAACCCGGCCAGGGAGGCCGAGCGATCAGAGCACGAGTGACACTTAGACGAGCTGGCTGGGTCGTTCCGGAAAAAGAAACTCAACCTAGGAGAGAGCGAGCCTGGTTGGTCAGCCTAAGGAGATGTGTGCCAAAAATGACCAAAAATGGAGAGAATCGCGCCGAAGAGCCTGCCGCGCGGCGGTGAGAGGCCACTCGAGAGCGCGAGCAGTCGTTTGAGGAGGAGGCGGCCAGAAACAGAAAGAGCCAGATTGCGGGGGAGGCAGGGTTTGAGAGGGTACTTGTGTCGTCCGTGTAAGAACAACACAACTCCTTGACTCATTCTTCTGTGAAACGTGCGCTCCGTCTGCAAGAAACGGTCGGACGGGCACAAAAGTCCACGTTTAGCCAGTATCCGGGAAAGCCATTCGGCACCAAGCCCCTGACCAAGTATTCCTCGTAAACTGAACCAGATATTTAGACATAAACTAGAGTTACTTTTCTTTCAGAAAGCAGGAGCTTCGAAGGCGGTGTGGGACGCAATATCTTTTCTCCATCCACGTGCCGCGAACAACACACAGTTGGGAATCGACGTCAGGCCCTCGAGGAGCTCAAGTACTTTCTCAAGTGGCCCAAGGAGCGCTTGGGGCGTTTTTTCTCCAATAAAACAAGGTTAAATTTCAGTCAGAAGGCAAAAGCGCCACCGAGTTCACTCGGAGAAGTTTTGGTTTTCTGGACTAGTGAAGCCGAAGGTTTCCTCCACAGTCTCTGCCACCTCTTGGAGCTCTGCTTCCGAACCTGTTGGCTTGTAATTCTCGCAAAGACTGGTTGTGCCATGCGCCCATCGCAATCCGTGATGGCTTCTTCCATCCGTCACTGGTCGCCTCTTGAGTATGCCCAAGCAGTCGAGCAGGTGCGTACAAGTTTCGAGCGGTCGTTTCCCGTCTTTCTGACAGTTGAAGAAAGACGAATCTTTTCCGAGTTAACTTGGAAAGGTCTAAAAATAAAAAGACATTGTCTGTCTGCGAAGCTTAGTCAGCCTTCGATATCGTTATCCCGTGTATGTAGCTTGTGAGCCTGATCACCTTCAGTATTGTTATTGGCAGGCGATGTTTTTTTTTTCCTTGTGGGCTTATTACGGGGATAACCACCAACATTATAGTATGTCGACGTTAGTACGAAGGTCACTTCGGCTGTAATGCAGCAACACTCAGGCTATGTTGCAAGAAGAGACAAACATGTCGATGCGCGCTTGCGGCGACTGGATGCTGCCCGATCACGATCGACACAGGCCTGCACGAAGTCTTAAGCTGTTCAGACACGCCCAAAACTTCTGTTCATACTGCACCGAGTTGCAGAAAACTTCTTCACTGCACCAGTTTGCTCATGCAGTGACTGTTTTCTCTCCATGCATATGCAGTCCGAAGTTCCGGTCTGTGTTTCAGTCAGCTGTACGCCGCCATCCGAACGCAGGGGATTTCTGGCGGGATGCACGAGCCCTGTTCGGCCCACCTCTTTCCCTCTACCTATCCCTTCAGCCGCCGTCTGGCCTCCTGTCTCTCCGCCGGCAGCCCTGCCTCTGGTCGTTTCTCCGACTAATCCACGCCTGCACGCCCAGCCCATCATTCCAGCTCCCAGCCCAATCCTGCCACCAGTAACAGTACGTACCTAAACACTCGGCTCCGTTCACTTAAAAGTGTTAAACTTTGTGATGATCATGGGCGTTGGCCCGACGTGTAGTGCTCAGCGGCAGTTTGCACGGGAGATGTGAATGTCAAATTTCTTGTTGTGGTCATCTGAACGATCTGTATTTTTCGCTCTGCTTTCAACGATTGATTTTAAACCTGTTCTCGCCCTCCTCGGCAGCCCGTGCGCGTTCACCATCCTCTGGCAGCTACTGCATGGATACCGACAAACGCAGCTGTGCCCCCAGCAGTCACCGTCAGCTTTGCAACGTCCGCCGACCCGTTGCCGGCATACGCATTTTCGGCAGAACCGTGAGTGGCCACTCAAGTTCCCCATGTCACACCATTAAAAGAAATTGTGGCGAAGCTTCTAGATAAGAGCTGTACTTTCTAATGCACCGACATCGGCTAGCAATATGTAGAATCGCTTGAATCTTCTTCAAAATGTTACCTACGAATCCGAATAAACATCGTGACGTAGATCTATTGTACAGGTACAGTGACAGGATAAACATTTTCTTTCTTTCATTTTTTTACGGTTTTTCGTTGCTCACGTTGCCTCTATTAGATATGGTCCTAACCGCTACATGCCGGGAATTGAGCGATTTGTGCCTGTCCGGCGAGCACGTGACTGCACCAAACCGCTCAAGGAATGGCTTGTTCTGCACCGACACAACCCATACCCAACAAAGGCCGAGAAGTATTACCTTGTACTGGCAAGCGGGCTCAGTATTAACCAGGTTTCAATGTGGTTCGCCAACGCCCGCCGGAGGATCAAGAAGGTCGGCCTGAGAGCCTGGTCCAAGGGAACGTGTGACGACTCCTCTCTGCCGGCTGACCCTGCAGACGATGATGACGATGACAACGGTACGTCTTGGACAACACTAAAAAAAAGTATTTTGAAGTCTTTGATAATGTGGTTCAAGCGGATAGAGCACGAATCTGGCTTGTTGAGGAGGACTGAGTATATCACCCACTAGACTGACTGACCGACACGACACGCCCGAGTATATAGTCACCGTCTTTCCTACCGCTACCTTCTAACTGTATAATATATACGGCATAACGGTTACAACGTGGCATACACAGTGGTATATACAATGGTGAAAGTTTAGCTCAGCCAGCAATCACAAGGTACCATGTGCAGCACCAGAAATTGTCTTCGTTCTTTTTGCTCAGATGTGTTTGCCAGAAGTGAAGGCTCTGGAAACGAGGATACTGAGGACTTTGAAAACTCTGGCGAGTCTCCCTCAAGCACCAGCAGTCAGGAACAAGTAGCTGGCAAATCACTGTCAACCCACAGAAGGGCCAGTGACCAAGGCCTGGATGTGAATGAAGGCCATGCTAGCGGGCTTGATATCGAGGCCACTGTATCATCCACCGGGAGGAGCCCGCGGAGGAAAATCCCTTCGCCGACCAGTGGGTCACACACAACCCGTGACACTGAGCATGACACAGGTTACTGTGGAGCGGGCAGCACTTCTGGTGAACATGGTGAGCAGGTTTGTTTTAGTCATTCCCCTCACTATCCAACCCAATGCTTCTCATTGACAGTTGTACGCGAGCTGTCACTTACGTCGGAGCCATTTAGCTACTCAGAAATAGAGTATCACATCTCCCAATAAAGTGTAAGCGCAAGTTTGAAGATGGTTGAAGAAAATTAAATGAAGCTCATACTCTGTGCCAAGATCAGGACTTTAACCTTTGGCGTACATCCTTTAAGGATTCCATGGTGGCATAGCAAGTACTGTGACTCTTGTCTGCTAGACGATTTGATGCATCACAGAGTATGAGCTTCATTAAAAAATTTTTGATCAGTTATTTCCTCCACGCAGTCACATCTCTTCTTTCCAATTTGAAGATGGTGCAGCATGCTGGAGGGCGATTCATCAAAATGTGACATTCCAGTTGTAAACAATGTAACTACTTGTCAACCAGTGTCTTCAATTGGGGCCTTCATGTACTTGAGTGGCCATACCACAGCATCAGACTAAAATATGTTTTTCCATGGCTGCGTTTTCCCAGACTACAGCAACCAAGAGGAGTCTGAGAGGGTCTTTGCTGACATGCCTCAGCTCTTAGCAGGCAGACAATCTTCTCTCGGCCCGTTTTCTGTTGAGCCAAACTACCCACGCCAGCTGTTCATCTCCTCCGTACTGGCAGCTTCCGGCTCGCCCTTGGTGACATGGAACATCAAGTCGCCAACAACTAATATGTAAGAACACTTACCAAGGCAACTAGATTACAGCTCTCATGCTGCTTGACAAAAAGCTTGAAGAACTCAGTTGATGGTCCTGTGAAGGAAATGCCAATACACCCATGACTAGAAGCATGCACAATGCCCCCATACTAAGCACACGTACAAGAAAGGCAAGTGACAGGACATAATCCATCTTTTCCCCCTCCTTGCAGGCCTCTTCCGCAGTCGTCAAGAGAAAAGGGCAGTACATGAAAGAATCATGTTCTTCATTGCTAAGTTTGCTCTCTTGTCCGCAATGCACCGGCCCGAAGATTCATCAACGACCTTTGTACCAAATGCCTGAAAAAGCTGTTCATATGCCAGGACTCAATCAAACACAGCATCATTCTGTGCATTTTCATGTAACACAACAATTCGTGCCACATCTTTGCTCCCCGTCACCTGTGTTTTCCCTTCTTTTTTTCTTTCTTCAATTTTCTCTCTTCGTGGTCGGCACTTCAATTGACTTTGCCAATGTTGCCAGTCCACCATAACATATATCATGCCAAAAAAATTCTGAATCTCTCAATCACCCATGCACATAACAATCAGCAGCTTCTCCAATCCAGTCAATTGACCTGCACGGTTTTTTTTTTTATGTTTATGCTTGTGCACCCCGTTCAATTCATTGGAATTAAGACTGTCAGGTAAAGAAGGAGAAAGCCATAAAATCGGGACGATGGGATCTCACGTGACTGACAGTGGCACATGTGGCATGTGCTGTGAACAACACAAAACTCCTTTTAGTCAGTAAATTCAGTTTTGAAAAAGCTTTGCGTGTGTCTAGCGGCCATGCTGAAGAGACTGCAAAATTAGCTATGACAGAGACAAAGCCATTGAAAGGTGTATGTTCAACAATAGCTATCAAGAATATAGAGAAGTTTTTTCTTCTGAATATAATATAATATAATGTAATATATATTATGAACTTTGCAACAAACTTATTTAGATTTTAGTCCACAATCCAAACGGTCAGTACTTCCAGCATGTGTGTTTGCTCTCGGAAAATACAGATGAGAGCGATAAAATAACTCAGCTGTGTAATGCTTTTGGGCTTGGGTTACTTCGCTTTTGCCCGACACAGCTTCTTGTGTGTAAACCAGTGAAGCTTCTGGCACCGCTGACTGCAGTATGCAACCTGAAAAATGCAAAAATATAAAATACAGCCAACTCAACAGTCGATTTCTCCCTCTGGAAAGACAAGATAAATGTTTAGACGACCAGTACAGTAGGCTACAGGACTTCTTCAGGCCCTCTTCAGACAGAAGGTAAATGACCAGATGACAGGAATCAAATAAGTTGTCAGTAATAGAAAGTGGAAATCCTGATACGCTCAAACACTTCCTCACTTTTTCACTGCATTCACCATGCACAAAAACTTTCTGAAAAATACACCAAGTATAGATCTACCATACCTTCCCCAAATATGTGAAACAAAATCCCAGACCCAAGGTGATACAGAAAGGAAGAAGAGAGAGGTGAAGAAAAAAAGGATGAGAAGAAGAGGTAACGGTGGTGGAAGAGAAGGAGGAAGGAAAAAGAGGAAGAAGGGAGAGAAGAAGTGGGAGAGGGGGAGGACGAGGACGAGGAGTGGGAGGAGGAAGAGGTGGAGGAGGAGGAAGAGGAGAGGATGGAGGGGGAAGACATGAAGTAAGAGGAGGGGAGAAGAG
This sequence comes from Clathrina lutea, assembly GCA_028571005.1. NCBI lineage: Eukaryota > Metazoa > Porifera > Calcarea > Clathrinida > Clathrinidae > Clathrina > Clathrina lutea. Next base: position 10,342 of record JAOWAR010152584.1, read on the forward strand.
CGAGGAGGAGGAGGAAGAGGAGGAGGAGGAGGAGGAGGAGGAGGAAGAGGAGGAGGAGGAGGAGCAGGAGGAGGAGAAGCAGGAAGAGCATAAGCGGGAGGAGGACAATCAGGAGGAGATGGACGAGGAAGAAAAACGTCGGAGGGGAGGCGGAGGAGGAGGAGGAGGAGGAGGGGAGGAGGAGGAGGAGCAAGAAGTGCAGGAGGAGTGAAAAGAGGACGGGGGGACGAGGAGAGGATGGGGGAGGAAGAGGGGTGAGGGGAGAACGTACAGGAGCTGGAGGAATAGAAGCCGGAGCTGCAGGTGGAGGACGAGGAGGAGGAGCTGGAGGAAACGCTGGCAGAGGAAAATTTGGAGGAGGAGGACATGGAGGAGGATATGGAAAAGGACCTCAAGGAGAAGGAACTGGAGGGGGTGGCAGAGGGGAGGAGGAGGAAGAGGAGGAGGAAGAAGAGGACGAGGAGGAGGAAGAGGAGGAGGAGGAGGAAGAGAACCAGGAGAGCTGAGTTAAGTAAGAGCTACCTTTTTACATCCCGTACATCGCCGTATATCTACGCCACTGCCACATGTAGCACAAAAATCGCTTGCAATATAGCTGGACACACAAAATGGAGAGCAATTTGTTAAAAGTGTGTAGAAAGCTCCAACTGAGCCAGTGAAAGCGAGGAATGACACTAAATTCAGTCTGTGTTGACTGAACAATATTGATCAGCGTAAAAGAAAAATCACGCAGCATTGCCGAATTAGTTGCACAAACACGCACGACCCACTCAACACAAAATCCCCCCCCCCCCCCCCCCCCCCCAAACACCCCCACTC
>JAOWAR010152595.1:0-11159 GCA_028571005.1 Clathrina lutea
TTGACGCCGAAACGTCTTCTAAATTTAACAACATCCTCTTCTTTTCTCACTTCGCGTCCTAAGAACTGCTGTTCTTACCTTCTTTAAGTTGATCATGAGAGTGAGATCCAGAAAGTCCTTCAACCTTCTTCTATCTCATGCGCCTCCTCGGGTAATGGTAATCTGGATAATTTGTCCGCCACAACAATCTTCCTGCCCGCACTGTGCAGAAGTCATACCGGAACGCACTGAGACAGAAAAATAGCCCAACTTTGCAGACGCTGCACTACCAAGGTAGGAATGGGTGCACTTGGACTCAAGATGTGCTCCAAAGACCTGTGGTCCGACAAGACGGTGATACGTCGGCCTTGGAGGTAGATCCGAAAAAAATCTAAACCGTAGATGATAGCCAGCCTGAGCGCTTCTTGATCGAGCTGTGAGTAGTTCTGCTGCACTTTTGACACGCCGCGGGAGGCATGCGCGATTTGGCGACGTCTTCCGTCTGGAAAAAAAAAATCATGCGTCAATGCTGCTCCACGCCTTATGGTGAGGTGTCCACCGCAAGCACAAGTGGCTTATCAGGGTCAAAATGGACCAAGAAGTTAATGTATCCTTGATCGCCTTGAACATTTGAGCACAGATTATTGACCATATGAACTTGTTCTTTGCCGACAGCAATTGGTGGAGTGGATGAGCTGTTGCCGCAAATCCCTTGATGAACTGACCTTGAAAACTCACCATGCCCAATTCTCCAATGTCACGTGGCGCTGGCACCTTGACGATCATACGAACATGCTCCTCGGTTGGCAGCATGCCATCCTTGGACAGTTCGGCCCATGTACACGACCGACTCCACAAAAAAGAAACACTTAGGCATCTTGACTTGCGGCCAGTACTTCCTGAACCGTTGAAAGAGTTCGTCCACGTTGTGGCAGTGCTCTTCATCGTTGTGACCTGATACCAGCACATCATCCATAATACTGCATGTCATGTCTAGCCCTGCCGTGGCTTGGTTGATGAAGCGCTGCCATATGACATGACTCAAGGCAATTGCAAACGACAATCGCTTGTATCGGTACAATCCCGGGTGTTGATGGTTGTGAGAAGGCAAAACCGGCCTCTCATGTCCCGAGTATAATCACCGAGTCACAAACCAAAAGAACTGACAATTCAAAGTCTTTATTGCGTCCAAAGCACTCATACTTCTACTATGTTGCTCGTGTCATTATCCTGACCGTAACTAAAAATCATTACCAGTTTTATAGCGTTTTACAATGTTCGAGAAAAGTACGAAAATAGAACCCACGTCAGTAAAGAAAATTCTAGTGAAGAGAGGAAACGTGGTAACAGATCAGCATAGAACATTCTAGACGGCAATAGAAATGTGAAGAACGTGGTTATAGAGAGGTGAAAAGTTCGGGAATTTTTCGAAGCATCTGGTGGCTTCTTACACTCCCCTTCCCTTCTCCAGCAACGAGCCGGAGGCTGTTGCGATCAAGGCAACGGGCGGGAGAGGACTAGCGGTGAAAGAGCAGATTATCCTGCAAGAAGTAGCCAGAAGTAGTTAGGGATGCGGACAGAGCCGTTTTCCGCAGAGATGCAATTGACGGATCAGCCTGCTGCAGTTGGCGAAGGTCATCTGCAGAAATATCCAGAGTGTCCTTTGCACCAGTTGCTTGGAGGTTCAACTCGCGTTGTTGGCGATGTGACAAGTGTGTCCGGGTGCGGCTCGGTAAAAAGAGCTCATCTGCGAAGTCAAAAGGGAAACGATCTTCACACAGTCTGCAGGAGAGCCATCCATCGGCGGTGGTAACTGAGGTCTGATTAGCAGAACCGGCTCCTCCAATTCCGCTTCCGATTCAATGGGGTCATCAATAAGAGAATTAAGCTTAGTAGCTTCCTCGTGTTCCTGTTCCAAGCGAAGGGCATCATCTTGCTGCTGATGTTGCTGCCGTGCGCGCGTCACAACCAACGCTTCTTCGGTGTGCGGAAGTAGAGTGGGAAGTGCTGGTACATCTGTCCCAAGGAAAACTGCATGAGGTAAATTCTCTGCTACGCATGCTTGCGTTTCAATTTCGTGATCCTTGACAATGATGGTTGTGTCGGCCACAGGGTATGTGAATACATCACCATGCGCACAACGGATATCCACGGACGCTCCAGGAATGAAGGCATCTTCCGAAACAAGAGACTTGTGAATCATCGTCTGTAAACTTCCTGTGTCAAGACAAATATCTTCCACATGTCTAATGTTAACCAATCCAGGCTGGCAGTAGCGAGATTTCAGGATGTTAGTCGGCTCAGACCCACAAAGATTGGCGTCCTTGGGCTTAGGACAATCACGCTTGATGTGTCCTTGCTGACCGCAGTTGAAGCACTTCACATCTGGGTTGTTGTGTCTCAAACCAGTAGCCAAATTCCCTGTGCGGCGGCCGTCTCGACAAGGCGATCTGGGTGCGTTGTTTGACAATAGCGGGTTGCACTGCCCGTGCGTGTGCAGCGTCGGCGGCGCCCTTGATTGATCACAATCTCAATCGAGTGATCGGGGTGACGTCATCCCTGATTCACGGTAAGGATCTGGGAGTGAGGTCCTCTGCCAGCAGTCTGCAGTGGTATGATTCGAACGACCACAGTTCGAACAACGGTGGTTCAAAGTAGAAGAAGCTTTGTGGTTCGCTCTCGCTTCCATGAAGGCGTCTCCAATTTTGGCTGTGTCCTCTGAAGATGTTGGCTGTCGTTCCCTGACATGGCGCTGAACATCTTCAGGCATAGTCTCAATAAGATGGCCCATTAAAATAATGTCAAAGAGGTGGTCTCGATCCGTGTTCGCTGTCCACTTGCCTGCCAAGTCGGAGAGACGGAGTCGAAATTCTTGAAGGCTTTCTTCCCGGTCTCTTCGGGCTTTGCGAAAGCGAGTGCGGTAAGTTTCGGGAGTGATTGCGTAACGATGAAGAATACTTTCTTTCACTGCGTCGTAGTTCTTTGTCGTTTCGGTATCCAAAGCTGCGTATGCCTTCTGGGCCTTTCCAGCAAGTTGTGGTGCCAAGTGGAAAATCCAGTCCTCCGGCGGTACACCTGAACTTGACATCAACCGTTCGAAGGTGACAAGGTACTCTTCGATGTCATCCTTCTCGCTGAGTCGAGTAAGTTTTGGTTGAATGACTGGCCGTTCCTGATCATGAGTGGCCAGTAGTTCAATGAGGCGCTGTTGCTGTTGCTGGTCTTGGAGCTGTCGCTGCTGGTGTCGTTCTAACTGCTCCCGTATTTGTTGCTGAAACTGCTGCTGTAGCTGTAGCTGAAACTGTTGGTTTTCGTGCAGGAGGGCAGACACGATGCTCGTCCAGTCGTGTCCTGATGGGGTGGGCGGTTGCGAAGATCATGACGTCTGGTCGTCCTCCACTGTCGGCGAGGTTGGGTGGCAAAGATCAGCATCAACCACTTCATCTCCCTGAATTTCTGCGTGGCTGTCCATGGGCAGAGCAATATCTGTGGCGTAGCGAAGTCCAGAGCGGGTTGACATGGAATTGTTCGATAGACCGATCGAACGACACTTCTGACACCAAATGTGAGACGGCAAAACCGGCCTCTCACGTCCCAAGTATAATCACCGAGTCACAAACCAAAAAAACTGACGATTCAAGTATTTATTGCATCCAAAGCACTCGTACTTCCCCTATGTTCCTGGTGTAATTATCCCGACCGTAACTAAGAATCATTACCAGTTTTATAGTGTTTTACAATGTTCGAGAAAAGCACGAAAACAGAACCCACGTCAGTAAAGAAAATTCTAGTGAAGAGAGGAAACGTGGTAACACATAAGCATAGAACATTCTAGACAAGAATAGAAACATGAACAACGTAGTTATTGAGATGTGAAAAGTTCGGGAACCATCTGGCGGCTTCTTACAGGTTTAAAAAAAGAAAAAAATGTTCCAAGGAGTGCCTCATGCCAAACTGAGTCCAACGCTTTCTTAAAGCCATAGAAAATTGCCGCAGAAACTTAACTACAGTCCACTGCTGTAAAGAGATACGAAGTCAGCCTGATAAGTTGTAACTCAGCGGAGTCTCCACGTCGAAATCCAGACTGCTGAGGAGACAATAACTGTTTGAATCCAGGTGGTGGTTCAATGCGTTGTTAACAAACGTTTCAACAACTTTGCGGACGGAGGAAAGGAGTGAAGTTGGCCTGCAGTTGTTGTTAACTCCATCTGTTTTTGCACCAGTGTTTGCGTGTGCCTTTGCTGCTCAGCAATGAGATTTGTGAGGAATGCCTGCTGATTTTGCTGCAGCTCCCTTTGTGTGTCACACAGAGATTGTGCTGGCGCCTTTGCCACATCGATTTGTGAGCTTGCAACATCCCTCTTTGTCCTCTTCCTTTGTCCCACCTCCTTAGTTTCTGGTGGCACGCTTGGCGGTGTAGATTGCAGTGCAGCAGACGATGATATCCCAGCAGCTGTGGGCTACTGATCATCTGTGGAGTTATCACTCCGCCGTGCGATGCTATGAGCAATACTCCCTGGAACATGCGCACATGCTGGCTGCGGGGTTGCTTGAGCTCTGGGCAGAGTACCAGAGGACCAAAGCTGGCAGGACGAAGAGGACATGTGTGAAGTACACTCGTGCAAGAAGAGACCGTCGTCGAGCTTACTCGCCATACTGTCAATAAACGCATCACTGGGACGTCGTCGTTTACCTACCCAGCTCTTTGAAGACTCTCCAGCGCCAGCGCTGACGATTCACTTGACCTCGCAGATCCACTTCCCTCAAATGATGCTTGGCATGGTGCAGCAGTTTGTGCTCCAGCATTACCGGGTCCCAAACTTGCCTTGCCGTCCACGTCACCGACAGACAATTGTGAAATGCTCAAGAGAGGTCTGTATCCCCGGCACAGGCTTGAACAGCTGATGCCACAGCTTGAAGTTGGCCCAAGCTACATAGGCTGATTCTAAGTAGGAGCTGTTGTCGTCGTCAGGATCTCCGATCGCCGTAGTCGACCGATACTTCTTATCTTTTAAATCTCCATGGCAATCAGCTATATTTAGCTGATAGTGAAAAGGGCGCTGTGCACGGCTCTGGTGATGATTCAACACCTAGAAATAAACTGAAAGATGTTTTCTATGATGCCTACTTCACTTCTAGCCTTGCTTTCATGACCTCAGGTGAGTTTTTCCTTTCTTGTCTCGGGCAGCCATAGAAGACAACCCTGGCCCGTACACGATGTGAGCACCATTCTCAATGGACGAGATGTAGAACTTGATTCAGACACCACACAGTCCAGTGAGCAGTGAAACTTGAAATGAAAATGTGCAAAAACAACACATGAGCATGCTACTAAGCTGAAGAGGCAAGGGCACACTGCAATGAGTCAGGATGATATGAGAACAGGTTAATGATCCGGGCTTGCAGGACAGACTAGTTCCTGACATCTGGATCACTTCTATAATCACGTCGTGCACTTAAACAATGCCTTGTTTTGGCGCTTGTCAACTGCATAACACCACTTGCAGTTTTTCGGTGGTTGGCAGGTGTCGACCAGATGTTGCTCCTGCGACAGGCGGCGTTCTGGAAGCTTGGCTGGGTCAAGCCGTTGTCTCTTGGCAAGTGGAGATGCCAGGCAGCCACCATAGTGAGCGGAGGATTGGCCAAGGAGACTGTCAACCAGGGAGTCTCGAAAGATGAGGTGGGCGAGCTTCAGCTGTCTGGACACACTATGCCAAATGATGTAGGAGTTGAGAATGGCCATCTCAAGCACATAGTAAATGACAAACATGCACCAACAGTGATGGTGGGTCAACTGAATGAAATAATTTTGCTTGATATGATTGGCAGAGTCGCAGAACCCCATGTGCTGGTTGTAGTCGCTGGCAACCTTCGGGGCTGACTTTTGGACATCTGGAGCTCCACGAACTCTGCGGCGAACCATGACATTGTTGGTTGGCTTGTGACATGTGGACAGGAAAAGGGTGCCGTTCTTGTCGGAGTCGTGCCACGCAAACACAGACAGAGGTGTCGGGACAGACGGTGCCATCTGCCAACGGTACTCTCCATTAGCCAGTGGGTGCTGTTTGATGTCAAGGAGTGCTTTTGGACAGCCTCAGTCCTGACGAAGTGTTCCAAACATGAACACACCTCGCTCTTGGAGTGATCTCGCCGTGTCGACAGAAGTGTAATACTGGTCAGTGACGACATAGTATGGCTGTTCGTGCTCGACCAATGGCTCTACGAGGCGATGCACACACTCCCTGGTCGTGGTTACATTCCTCTCATCAATCGCAAAGTTCACACAATACCCGGTTGCACTTTCATGCAAGCCGAATCCTTTAGCGGCTTAACATTATGCCTGTCACCCTGGTGTGCACATCGAGCATTGCGCTCACAGCTTAGGATCTGAGACTCGTCAAGTGACAAATTTTGGTTGGGAAGGTACACATCCTTGGCCTTCGCGATAAATGCTGTCACGGCTGAGCGACACTTTGCCAACTTATTCTGGTGGTTCTCTTCATCGGTGGGGAGGGCCACAGACAGGCATCGTTTGATCTGCAGAAACCTTGTCCTGGACATACTGGTTAGAGACAGTAGGTCTTTCCACTTGTCCTTCTGCCAGTACATTTCGTTGCTTGGCAGGTTCTTTATTCCCGTCAAGATAATCAGGGCCATAAAGACATCCATCTCTGTGTTGCAAACTTCCTTCCATGGACGGAGGTACGCAGGTGCGTCGAGGTTTGATAGGAGTTTGTGCGCATACCGATTCATGTTCCTCACAAACAGATCCCTCAGAGAGGGTCCGCAAAGGCGTGGTCGGGTGGCAACCTCGGTTCAGCCACAGCGGTGAACGGCCGCATGTCGACGTCCAGCTCGTGGTTTACCCACTCTGCTGTGTTTGCTCGGCGACGTTGGCAATGCGCTCCCTGTTCAACGACAGGAGGGTCAACGCCACCTTCCTCGTCACCTTCTTCCCCGGGTGGTAAACGATGTTGTTGGCATGATCAGTTTCTTCTCCATCCACCAGCAAACCGTCCTGGAGCCCATCCGCAGGGCCAACAAAGTCATCCATCGTATCAGCTAAATTTAGCTGATGTCTTCCTGGTGCGATCAGCACAAGCCACCAGCCTTCAACGAAGGCTTCTGCGCTCGATCGACCTTCAGCGCTGTTGTCTACGATTACCTCTAACCCAGACCTCGCCGCAGCCGTAATGAAACACTGCGGCTCCAGCTTTCGGTGAAGCTACTCTATCAGCTAAATATCTGATAGAGACTTAAAGGATAAGAGCTTTTAGCCTTTGTTTTCAGGTTGTCTACCTTGTTGTGCACCATCGCCCCCGTATAGACGGTTGCCTCCTCCTTGCCCAACAACTCCTCGAAAGTCGTGAGCTTCTCTGCGATCTCGTTTTCCTTCGCACATCTCTTCGTCATGATGCCAGCTTTTGTCTTCTGGTACTCCACCCAGAGCTCAACCAACCTTTTCTCTGTTTCCGGTGAAAATGCCTGCTTTGGCATAGTGCTACGAATGGAGAACAAACCAAGCGACCGACCAAAAAAAACGGAAAAGAAGGATTACCAATGCTGCCCAAGACAACACTTTCGACCACGTTCACGCTTTTTCTTTCAAGCAACTTATAAGGGGTGTTGCTTAATTATTGTAGAACTTTATAATGCTGCAAAATCCAGGAAAATCATTTAGTCGACTGCAATAGATATTTACGAAACCTGATAGCTTTTGCACATGATGGGTTATTTACAAAGCGGAAAGAACTCCGTTGTCGGCCGCTTTCCTGATCGTTGTTTTGAGGCCCCAGAATAAGGCTTGTAAAGGGCCGAGGCCGACTTCCTTTGCACACTTGCGGATCCTCCTCTTCAGCTGTGCAGTGGTTTCTGCCTCCCAGACCTCAAAAGTGTTCCACTGGGCGCGGAGTTGCGGAACATTAGCAGGGTTGCACTCCTTTGGTACAAATGGTATATGAAGCTCTTCGAGCAGCTCCAATGTAGCTTGGGCATAATGTGATGATGCCAAGTCCGGCCAAAACACGTAATCACCATTAGAATGGTGTTTCTCTATGAATGGCACCAGGTACTTCTCCAGGCACTCGTTTCGGTAGACTTCACCATTGAGGGCTCCCTTGCTTTCACGAAGATAGAGGTCTGACATGGCCTTCTCACCGATGGCTGCCCACACGAGCAATTTCACAGGGAACGTTTCCTTGGAAGTGTACTTCACACTTGGCGAAGTGGTCTCCTTGTTCTGGGTATAATATCCAGCATTCCCTGGCATCTGATCGCCCTCCAAGCTAAAGTAGCTCTCATCATCCATTACCACCATTGCCGTGGACCTTGCTGGAAAAATATTGCAGCTCAGTTTGCAACACCGGACTGCCTGAGCCTTGGCTTGGTCAGCTGGTGCTACAGGGACTTTAACTTTCTTGTGGTAAAAAGCACCCTCCTTCCTCAAGATGCTGCAGACAGTTGGGACAACCACGTCAGATTTCAAGCCCAGCTTGCGGCAGCTAACATCCTTCCGGTCATAGGCGCGGTCTTGATGAGGCCCTTCCTCTCTTTGGAAGACAGCTTTGCACAGATTGACCCTCTTCCTGGCTTGTTCTCCGCTGTCTTCCCGTCCTCAAACGTTCTCAGAATGGAATAGATAGCGTATTTTTGTCAGCTTGTCAGCTTGATCCTCGGTGGCTGGGTCAACAATGTGCAAGAAGGCCAACAGATCTTTCAATCGTCGATAGCTGGGTATAAAGCGACGGGCCCAAGGGCCATGATACAGCGACGATGTTTTCCAGTAATGTTGAAAGCTTGGAAGTTGACTTAGGCCACAATACACCAGAAGACCAATCAGGCAGTATATTTCTTGGGCATCCGTGTCAATCCATGCTCCGTATTTGTCACCATACCTGGAGTAATTCATAATGTGCTGAACGGCATAGCTGTTGGTAAATGTTGCAATAGATTCTACCAGTTGCAGTGAAAAAAAGAGCTTGAAGAAGTCCACTGGTGCAATGGGAGCAAAATCTGGAGGAAGGTGGAGGCCAGCAGGACGGTTGGACACAAATACATCATGTCCTGCTCCTGGTGCGTCGTCATCATCATCCCAACCATTTGTAACGTTGACAGGCCCATTCCCTCCTTGCATGCCGCCTGCCACGGGTGTATGACCTCGACCCCTCCCTTGGCCATGGCCTGTACCTCGCGCTTGCTCTTCCATGCGCTCCTCGCCCTCTTCCTCGATTGTCTTTGCCTCTGCCACGAGCACGACCACGTCCGCGGCCTCCTCGTCCGCGATAAGCTGCTGGTGGTCCTCCTCCTCGTGCTCCACAGCCGCGATCGCCCCGGCTGGCTGCGATCAGCTGATCGTCCAGTTCATCGTCTTCTTCAGCTTGGCTGTCGTCGTTGCTGCTTCCCTCACCACTGGAGTCGCTTCCATCATCGTCTGCCGGCGCAGGCCCTCCAAGAAGAAGTTTGTCCAACTCGCTTTCGTCCTCCGATGAGAGACCGTCGTCGTCGTCGATATCCTCTGAAAAGCTCTCTAGTTCATCGTCATTTTCGAGCATCGCAAGTGCTTCGTCCAAACCGAGGACTCGTCCACGTCCTCTTCTTTCTGTCATCGTAACTTGAACACTTCAAAAGCAAACCCCACTGTTTACCACTGCACCTCATTCAGTATGTGTTGGCGCAGCCATAGCCGTCGCTAGGGCTTGTTCCTGGCAACAGAATTGAAGGAAGCTCGCATTGACGTCATCGATCACATATGATCGATTTTTGACTGCAGGACCGGGAATGGGTTAAAGAAGAAGTCGCTCATAAGCGATTTTTCAAGTTGTGTGAATCCAGCCTTAGCCAGACCAGGTCCTGTTTTTTTTTGGTTTCAGAGCACGGATAGGGAGGAAGACATCTTTAGTTGGTAAACTCAGTTCCGACAGGCGAGGTAAGGTAAGGGGAGGATGGGGACAGATCTTGTGAATATGGTCTGGTACACTACTGGCCTCAATAAACTCGTACTCTTCGAGCTGACCACGTGCACATGCCTTGGGTGTTGTCGCTCCTGTCCATGTGTGGACATGTGTGATGTGTTGCATGACTGACACCCACTTCTCTTGCAGTAGCTCTGCATTGCCACCACAGGATCCCGCGGATATCCAAAGGTGGTTTGGAATGGATGGAATCCACTGGCGAAGGCAGCTTGTTTCCTTTTTTTCATACTTTGTGCAACATTTTGACAACTGACTTGGTTAAGTGCCAAGAATCGAGTTGGTGGTTAATGTGTGGAAAGGTCTTCCTGGCAAAGGCCTTGGTCTGTGATGATCTGTCTGTTGCAATGGTGTTGACCGTAATGTGGGAATCTTGCAGGCAGTGAATGATTCTATTCCATACAACCTTCTCCATAGCCACACTGTTGTATTTGACTCGCTCACATGCACTAATTTGAAGTCAACAATCACCTCATCCACTTCCATCACCGAATATGTTGTATATTTTGCAGAGTAACCTGGACTGTCACTTCGTGCATCGCCTGATAGATTCACATGTTGTTTTGTGGAAGCCCAAACGTGCAAGGCACCAAACATGATCTTGCCAAGGTTGGCTAATCATAGGCCAAAGAATACGTTTCTGGATGTCAATAGAAGTTCTTCGGCCAATGAAAGCAAGATTGAGAAGAGACGCAAAGACAGAAATCAATTGGTATAAACCACCAGAGAAAAGAATTGCTCATGCCAACAGCATATCTAGCGCCAGCTGAGAGCCAAGAGAAGGTTGTGAGTGCCAGGTACATTTATGGCCATTACCACAATGTGCTGTTACAGATAAGCTGTTGCCACGCACGTTTTCACCTTGCTTGTGATGGAGTCCCCACACTCTTGGCACAGCTTGAAGAGCTGGTCAAGGTTTGCCTCATAGACAAGGAATTTCTTCTCTTAAACTGGGTGTGATTCATGCTCCTCATTTTCTGGACAGTGACCTCGCTCTTGCCTTGGATGGTCATCATCTGAACGTATACATTCTTCTAGGTTGTAGTCAAGGTCTCAATTTCCATTCTTGTGGATGGCTCTGAATCACTCACCGTCAGCTTGTCGTGCAACTTTGTGTACTATAAACGCCTTTGATTCACACTGGCCAGAGATAGACACACACACACACACACACACACACACACACACACACACACACACACACACACACAC
>JAOWAR010152606.1:0-11157 GCA_028571005.1 Clathrina lutea
CATTTCCGTCAATTAGCATCAAATCCTAAGGTATATCACCCTCCAACTCGATAATTGAACCCCCTTCCTTTAGATTGGTTTCAGATGAAAGAACACGTCCATGTCTTGCATTCGTTTTCAATCCTCGTGTTGTCATAATTTACTTTGGCCTTTCCATATGCTTGTGCGTAACGGTAAGTTAGCATGTTTGACATTTAGACAGCGTGCGTGTGTAACTTTGAGTCGGAATGGATCATGCTTGACCAGTGGAATCACATCATGCAGTACAACTTTCGGCACCAGCCTAACTACAGTGTATAGCTTTCAGCAAGCAGCATGGACAGAGACACTGAAGGCACAAAAATCGCTCGAGTGATTGCTTGCTCAGAAAGCGACATTTAAATTCTGAAAAGTGAAGTCAAGCTATCTGTGACGCGTTGCAATTACAGTTCCCTTTCTAGAGCAGGAAGTGACTGCGTCAGTGCAAAATGGAAAATGGCAGCTAATTGCTGATTGGCCAAACCAGAAAAGAGAACATTTACTCAGCAGTGCATTGTATTGGAGATCTCATGATTGTCAGCAAAATGGTCAGTTCCATATTGAAATCAGCTCGTTGAAAGGACAACTTAAATGATGACAGGAGGACAGGATCAATGAAAGAAAGTCTATATAATCTGTGTAATCTATCTGGTTTTCTTTTCCAAATGTTCTGTTTAGCTTCTTAGGAAATTGATGTTTTTTAGAATGCAGCTTCTAGACGCATCCTTCAGGTTTACCTATTTTCTCTCGTACCTAGCATCAGCAGATGTTGTGCTTGCAAGTATAGCGTCGGTGGAATAAATACATTCAGTAATTGCTAAACTAGACTCTAATGTTTTTCGTCTACGTATCAGCCTGTTGATGTGTGTAATAAGTATCGAATGACGGAGACCCGGCAGGGAATTGATTCACATTCTTCTTTACAGTCACTGGACGGTGCGCTGCTGGCGGTTAGGGATTCAGCATGCATACTTGAAGACATTGTAAACGGCGCGTTCCTTTGGCCGCTGCTGGGCATCGTGTCCCTAAGTGGTGGGATTAGTTCAAAGGTTGGGACAGAGAGCACAGCCCCGGCATGCCTTTGCCATCCTGACCTGAACACAGGACATTCGACTTCCAAAATGCCTTTCTGAGCTGCTCGTCCCTTGACATGTGCTTGTTTCGGGTGAATTTCTTCGCCTGAAGTTATGGTTGGAATGAATGCTGGTGTTGTTGCCGCTGCTGTAGTGCCTGATACGCTTCTAAACGGAGGTGGTGAGTCAGGCAAAGACGTTCGAGCTGCATTCCTCTGGCTGGAGCAGAGCCGACTTGCACAAGAGCCAAAGTACTGGCTAGGATCATCTGTTGTAGCTGCAGAGGCGGGTCCTTTACAAACAAACAAAGAAAGAAGATCATTTAACGTTGCAAGGCAGGTAGGTCTGGAAAGTTTCCTGCCTCATTTCACATCTGCAATTGGCAGTTTCTAGAACATTTGTCTGGTGGTTGCATATTCTTCATTGCCAGCTGTTGAAGCATGATTTGGCAGCTAGGCATGACCTACCCAAGGATAACTTTTTCACAGGCATGCTTTTTCAATCTCCGTAGACATTTCTCAGACCTTGCTTTACTCAAACCCAAAGGAGTTTTGTTTTCTGTAAGCAGCGACCTCAGAAAATGCAAAATGTCGTCAAGGTGCCTTGAGCATAGCGGTCCCAGCTTCTGGACGACTTTATAAGTTCTGCGAAAAAAATTACTGACGCTGTTCTGAGAAGGACTCCGCGAACAGATTCGGTTTTCTTACCAGGTGCTTTGTAAAACATCAAGAAAAGTTTTCGAAATCACCGAGAAAAAGAGTACGAAGCGGAGAGGAGCAAAATGAGAAGGGCAGGAGAAGCCGATGAGGTAGATTACCTTGGAAGAATGCTATGCCATTTTCTTACAATTTGCCTACCTGATCCACCACTGCAACGACTGCCTCCGAAAGTTCTTCAAGTATGCATTCTTCTCCTATAGGCACCCAATGAACCTGCGTGATCTACTCTCGCTTACACTCCCCGATATTCTCTCCCAACCCCAGCGCAGAAAACCACCCACCCAACGTGTATGCAAGGGCACATGACGGTTTCATCTACAAGTCATCTAATTTCATATGAGCTAATACTGGACAGAACAGAGCTGGCTGTTACCACCCTTAATACATCAAAGGCCACTTCCTCTGCCTTAATGCCAACGTAGTCTTCTTCGTCAGCTGCTTCTCCTGCAACGCTGCCTATGTTGATGAGACAGGGTGCATGCTCCGCGTTCGGATGAACACACGATGAAGAGCTATGGAGAAGTAGACCGGTGGCTGACTATTTTTCCCAGTCTTCTTGGCTTGCCGTCAGTGCCATGCCGTCCATTACAGAAGTCGCCCCCTAACCTTGCATCATCAAACGGCAATAGATTCAGCATTTGATAAACATCACACAATTTTTTTTCTTTCGCACACAAGTGTGGACATCTTGTGGGAGAAAAACTCGGCCCCTGCCCCCGACAAGGAAACGAACCCGTGACCATGCATATCTACTGCGCACCTGCTTGCTCAGACAGTGAAGCTACTTACGTGGTCCCGACTATGATTACTGGTCGGGGCAGTGGCTGAGTTTTTCCATTCCCGTTTGAAAAGCGATTTCCTCCTTTCAAAAAAAACACGCATAAAAGTTTATATCTGGGTACAAGGCCAATAACGCCTATTACTACTAAGGCTATTATTACTTTCAATCAGTGTTTCATCCGTTGATAGTATGCCCTGATTGACCGAGAGTACCCTTTCACACCCAACCAAACACAATACAACGTGACCAATGTTCAACCATTGCGGAGCGCTCTCTCGCTCCCTCCTGACAGAACACCCAGATTGGCTCCCAGCGAAGTTGTCTAGAACATAAACATGTTGTTGTGTGGCAGGGAAGAGAAGAACATGAAGAGCTTCAAACTCACTACATTCTTTCTTGACTGCTCACGAATCGGTTTCTAGTCTTGCCCATGCAGCGCCCTTGATGAAGATAATTGCACAATCCCCAAAGTGTCACCTAATAATTACTCAGATGTTGACATGGCAAAGTGTCTATACCGTTGGAATGCCACCAACGAAAAGGAATACTGTTGGTAACCTCTGGTGGGAACATCACCTGAACACTATCAGGGAAAAGGAAGGTAAACCACTGCAACAGCAGCTCAGTTAGAAAAGGAATGCTGCTGGTACACCATTAGAATACCAGTACGTGGAATGCCTCAAAAATTCCCAAACTCTAAAATAAATGTGAGGCTGGTATGGTAATGATGTTGCGTGCGAATACCACTGTAATGCCTTCAAACTAGTTCGGCAGTGTACCATACATTCGCATGAACACTTCTTTGACTGTGGGATCGTAATTCTGTCCTAACTTCAGCTATTTTCTTTTTTCTATTCTCATGTCCAGACCCTGCCTACACTTCGTTCTAACTCCCCCACCTGTGAACGGTTCCCAGGTTCCAGCAGCTCTTGGAATTCCGGCTTCGGAGGACTCCATCGTCGTTGGAGTAGGTAGAATCGGGCCCCTTGGATGCTCTGCATGCGAGGCCATCGAACCGGCAACGAGGGGTTGATCTTGCAAGGCCGAAGGAATGACCAAAACGCTGTTAGAGTGGTCTGTGATGACGCTCGAAACATCTTCTAGATGGTCATCAGAGGAGCTACCATTCCATGAGCCAGCTCCCAGCAGCGACGAGCAACTCCGTTCTTGACGCCGTCGCGATGGTGAAGAAATGGTTTCACACACAGCACGGAGCCTCTCCTTACCGGAAGAAGCGGTGCTAAGGTGTGCAAGTAAGACGTCATCTACCGATGCAGACCCCTCCACAGCAGTCATTGGTGGCATGATGCTGGCACTTAGCTCAAAGCCCGGGGGTGATGGCGGAAGGATATCCCAGAAGTTGATCTGTGCCAAACAGTTATAAGACAAAAGAATAGATAGTACGAGTTTGAGAACAGCAGATTGACTCACTTCAGAAACCCTTGCATGGGACTCTCGGCACCAACGGACATGGCACACAACGATAACTGGAGAAGATCGAGTGAGCAAGGCAGATTTACATTCTTGTAGAGCCAAACAATTCGATAGCAGGGTCAATTTGAGAATGGCTATCAGGGCGTGCTGTTGGTTAACTTATCCCTGCAAAATTCCTCTAGGTCTCTTTATAATACCTAAAGTTCGACACCAAAAGTAATAATAGACACGGGAATTGTCATCTCGTTGCCCCATTGCCATCTCGTTGCCCCATGACTAAAGATGCAATTACCCCGCAGCCATATGCTACCTTTTTCTTATATACATGTACCCCAACTAGTGGATATAGTTGCAGAACATATTTATCAGCTAGTTTTCTAACCCTGATAACATTCAGTCTATGGCTAAGTGCTGGACTGATACTGTTTGCTGAAGGAAGGAACTTTTGAGTTCCAGCCCACAGCACTTTAGGAACATCTTAAAGATTGCAGAACAGTCATCGCTGAAGTAAAGTGACAGGAATTCCTCTATGTGCCAACGCACACGCCCGGTCAGCCGGTTCACATGCTGGGCTGGGAAAAGTTTAGAAGTGGCTGAGAAGGAACTTCGTGGCCAGATATGGCCAGGTTGAAAGAAATGGGCCAGTTTTGTAAACTCACCCCCACCAGCAAACTTTTTACCAAAGAAAGGCGAGCTTGCTGCGGCTTCTAGTGAATCAAAACGCAATGAAAAAATAATTTGATTTTGCAGGAGAAGTGGGCTTTGATTTTTCCCAGCTGCCAGCAGAGCGTAGTAGCGAGGATTTCAGTCAAACCAGGCGGAGCACAACACAATCCAGCTGCTGAGGTCCGGGGGTCTTTTGGGCTGTAAGCCCATGCGGCCGCAGGTTCACGTTCTCTACCATTGGTATATTTTTGAACTGCTCTTTTTGAGGCGAGCAGCCTTTCATGCGGTCAATCGCTATAGCCAGGTCAAATCACAATGCGTGAGAGAAAGAAGGAGAAAACAAGGAGTGGGAGTTGGCGAACGTGGAAACAGAATCCGGGCAGATTGAGGTCAATTCCAACCCTCACTGAACTGACTGAACTGTACGTTAGTCCTCTGAGCAACGAGGTTAGCTTCCTCGAGAGAGGGACACAGCGGAGAGAAAGAGGAAGACAGAGAGAGAGAGAAAAGTAGAGAGAGACAGGTAGAGACACAACGTCGAACAGAAAGAGTGACGGAAGCAAAGAGGAAGATACAGAGGGAAGGGCAAAGGGAGAGGTAGACAAAAGGAAATACTATAACCACGGGTCTGTCATCGCTTACCGGACATGACCTAAAATAACATCAGCAGAGAATAAGGAAACAGGCAATTGAAAGAGTATGTTTGATTGGACATATACGCGGCCTTTGCATTCTCCAATCTTGTCCAAATCTCCCCACAGCTTGGGTTTTCCTGTTACCAACGGGAAGAATGACAATAGAGTTATGAATCGTTTTCCGGATCTAATTTCAACCCGAACTGTTTGAAAGAAAAAGTTGTTTCTGCGTCATTTGACGTAAGAAATCTATGATAGGCGAAACCCTGGAATGGCGTGAGGTATGTATGGCAGTCACAGAAACAAATACTCCGTATGCACAGAGAAACAAAAGGCGGGGAAACGAGTTGAAGTTCATTGGTGCAAAGGGGATACACCTCGCAGTTTATTGTTGGTACTGTTTTCACCGAGGAGAGCACTCCTTGCTTAAATTGAATGCACTTCCCGGAGCTTCACATGCATCGGTCTCCGCTTCCGAGACTGGAAACTACAATGTTCACCAATCCTCCGAATACGCTCATGCGAAGATGAGAAGGTGGTAGAAGTTCACCAAAGAGGACTTTGACAAAGGCACGTGATTGCTTATACAGAAACACCAGGCCACGGAAGTTAAAGAACTAACACGAGCGAGCAATTTTGTATACACACCGGGATAACCTTGCCGAGAATCACCAGGATGAAGGAAGTACACAGTACACCCACGTTCGGCTAAAGACAAACCCCTATTTCCAACAGCCCTCATCATATAGTGTCCTTCTAATTAAGACCCAATCGCGTGACTTGCCTAATTCTCTCCAACACTGAATCTATAGGGCTAAGCCTTACCACTGTCTCATCCTGGTTGGACGTCTCAGGAGCTGTCTTCGACGTCTCAGGAGCTGTCGTCGACGTATATGTCTTCGCATGACTCTTCCTTTTGTCCTTGCGTCTCTTGTTCTTAAACCAGGATCGAACAACTTTATCGTCCAGTCTGAGCGCTTTCCCAATCAGCTGCCTATTCTCCCTATTCGGCAGTCTACAGCGCCGGTAGTACTCAAGGAGGCAGAATGTTTGTAAGAGTGAGAAGTCCTTACGGGCTTGCCTCTGCCCTCGCTTGACCGGCTCCGGAACACCATCGAGCTTTCCGCCCTGATTTTCGCACTGCTCTTCGCCCTGCGGACATTGGCCGTTCCATGAAACGGCGTCATTAACCCTGCTATCGCTAGGGGTGTGGTGAACGTCATCTTCGTTCGCCGGGTTTGAAAAACTCATACCAAAGCTGTCTATGTCGGCCACACGTACTCTCTGCGTAACGCCGTGCACACTTTAGATCAGCAATCGACAAATAGTCTAGACAATAGTCAGCCTCAAGACAAACTGGAGCCTGATCATTGGCCAGATTCATTATATTAACGCTTTTGCGCAGAGCGCTTCGGAAGCGCCGCGCGTATCGGAACTTCTCGTCGACATCGGGTACACTTCATTTCGCCGTCGAATCTCCTACTCCGCGCAAGAAAAGTGGCTAGTTTATCGTAAGGAGAGCAAAGTCCGATCGGCCGGCTCGGAACAGAATTTTGTATATCGTGCACGTGGACCCTTGGGCCGGGAAATCCAAGCTTCCCCGGGTATCCTGACATGTGCGCGTGCAACCGCATGACCGAGAAATGATCTT
Organism: Clathrina lutea; assembly: GCA_028571005.1. Lineage (NCBI taxonomy): Eukaryota > Metazoa > Porifera > Calcarea > Clathrinida > Clathrinidae > Clathrina > Clathrina lutea. Next base: position 6,978 of record JAOWAR010152606.1, read on the forward strand.
GCGAGCGTCCGATTCATCCGGGATCCGATTCAGGTATTCGTTCCTCACCGGTGGAGCGTTGGCGCGGGCTCGCGAGAAGGCTGTGGTCGATAACCAACTGCTCCATGAAACAATGGCCAAGGGAAATTCGTCTGTGAGGTTATCGTTAGGTTCAAACAGGCCATACTGAGGGTTTTCCGTCGTGTCAGTGACGTGTCATGTTTTTTGACGATCCACCATTCCCGTCTTGCGATCTTCTCCCATCAAACTTCATCGCCCTCCTCCCGTCCACCCAAATCGGTTCCCCGTTCTACCTTGTCCTAAAGATCACTCTCTCTTTCTTCAGATCTCCCTCCGGCTTTACGTTAAAGTGCTCTCGCAAACCCTGCATTTGCCCTACCTTCATAACAGCCAGAAAACTGCCACCAGGACGTCCGCCGCCGCAAGACAACAATGAACATTCCTCTTCCGATGACAAATCTAAAGTGCCGAAGTACCCGTCTAGTTAAGCAATTGGCTCTTTCCTGCCGGAAAGATCCTTCTGACATCCATGGCTTAGTAATCCCGAACGACGTTTTTGAAGTAAGGCTTACCTTACGGTGCTAGTGTGCGAGGGAAGCGGCAATGAGTGTTTTGTCCGACTTCGGCCGGTTGGCCTCTTCCAAAATCTAGAATCACATGAAGGAATGAATACAGGCCCGCCTGGAAGGAGCAGCTACCTAGGCACTTGGGCGCCACTGCAGCTAAGAACGTAGAGCGTCTTCAAGTTCTCGTTGCAATCGACGTTGGGGGCCTTCCGAATGGCTCTGACTTGTACATTTCGGGCGAAGTTGGTAGAAGATCGTCATGTATTGCTTATTGAAGTCACGGGGCTCTTGCAAGATACGCCAGAGGAAGACTGAAAGAGTATCTTTGGTCTGGATTGATCTTGTCTTCCGCAAACTGCTGGAAAGAATGCGTTTTCTTCAAGCTGTCTACCGGGAAAGCCGTAAGCGATGGGAACATAAACTTTGGGAACGTAAGAGTCTTTTGTCGTTGCTTCCTGGTGATGAAGTCGATTTTAGCTAAAGGCAGTGGTAAAGTGCTCAACTGACACCCCACCGTTATGTATGGGAGCCAGCTGCAGGGATTAATGTACCCGAGGAGGGGAGAGAAGACGAGAGAAGGGCAGGCGGGAGGGAAAAGGCGCGGTGATCGCGAGAGGAGATAATCGGAGAGCAGATGAGAGGAGAGGAGACAGAGATAGACGAGACAAGGAGAGAGGATACGAGGGGAGAGGAGGAAATTAAGAGGAGACGAAACGAGGAGAGAGAGGGACGAGGGTAGAGACGTCCACGTACGTTTGTCGTCACGGGGAAAGCCATCAGCAGCCTGACAAACGAGGAAACGAAGAATGGCTGCAATCGTGAAGGCCTTCAACAGTGGGCAACATCAACCGTTCTGGTCGTCATCCAACACCAACTATCCTTTGGCCAGCCCTGCTTAATTGCCTATACAGTGACAGCAGTGTCGGAAGTGATGCCCGCCCCCTCTTCCCTTGCGTTGCTACTTCTGCCTTCCAAAAGTTCTTGCACCCTGTACAAGAAGTCAGAAATTTACGCAGATGAAGCTCCCCACCAACGCCTCTTTTCCTCTCTCCCTGAGCATATCTTTTGACGAGGTCAGCCCTCTTCCCTTTGGCATCTTCCTTGGCCCCGTGTCATTTCAAGAACATTTTCAGCTCGTACAGTCTTCCACGAAGATGGTCGTTTGCTTCTCAGAGCTTCCTCCATAACCACCAGCACAGTGGACTTCAACGTGGCGTTCATCTCAAGCAGGATGTCACGGTTTCAGGACAAGCCATGCAAGATCTTCCATTAACCACGTTCACCTTCAGCTTTCTTCTGGAGCAACATGCCACCCAAATGCACGCGTGACGTCAATGGGCAAGTACCCCATTTACACTCCCAACAAACGTCGCTATGGAGAACCAAGGATCTCCTTTCCTCCTCTTCTACCCTATAGATGGAGACGACCGTTGTGATGAATTTTGTCTGGGTCTGAGAGACAAGGCAAGGTAAACCACCTGCCGATTTAGAGGATGATGTCGAGCAGTCCTCAGTTTTGACGTTACACACCAAGCAGACGCAAGCCCAAGAGGCTGATTGGCACTAAACTTTGTGACTGAGGTTATCCCGCGAACAATCACGCGATCGTTTGCCACCTGCACGTGTCGAAGCCAGGAAGTGAAGTCGTTTACTCACCGTTATCAAGCATTACCGAAACCCATGTAGGCGCTCACATTTTCCGTGGCCTAGCGCTCCAACCCTGGGAACTCGCAAAGGCAAGAAACGACGGCATGCGTGAACACTTTTGAGCTTCATCTATCCGATCTTTAGCTGTCTCAGCGGATCGGCTGCTCCCCTGGGCAAATCTACCTTTTAAAAAGTTCCGATGGGTGCCTGGGCGCGCGATTGACCCATTGTTCTTTCATTAACTGTTTCGGAATCTGAAAGCCCACCACACATATGCATAGCACCTCCTTCTTCTGCTCCTCCGGCTTTGACAGCTGGTCGTGCAGGTGACCGGTGATAGTGGCACATTTGCACGCCAGTTTGCATTCTGTGCACCCCCTCCCCCCGTCCGCCGAGTGTTTTGCGATCGCTCCTCCTTCAAGTGTTTGGACTACTTCGCTCTCGCTCTTCGCTTCCTCCATTCAATCCTCCTGCGTTGACATGTAGCAACCTCAATGTTACATTCGAATACCTTGCTCTACGCTTTAAATCTCGAAGCCGGGAGAGTAGAGGCAGTCGGTCGAATTGGGTTGCTACAGCGAAAACGTTTGCCGCCATCAAAGGTCTCTCAAATGTTTATGATCGAAAGGTGGCAAACGGCTGGCCTTATCCTTTCTCTGGTGCCGATGTGAACTAGTTTAACAAATTGGCTGGCAATGTAGAGCCCTAGCTGTCCTTTCCACTTTTAACAATAATTAGGTTCGGAAAGAAGAGCCTGCGGCTTTCTCCCAGCTCCTAATGTATCCCATTCTTCTTAAGTGCTACAATTGCCCGAGGCGGTGTCCCGTAAAAGCGTGGCCACGTACACGAGAACAACAGCACAGCGCCAGTTGCCACAGAACCAGCAAGCTTGAGCACACCAGTTTCGGCAGTTCAGCATTTCATTCACGTAGATCTACGGACGAACGGCTCATGGGAATTTAAAGAGAAATGAAGCAGTGTAACAAAGAGCCAAGCCGAAGATAACAAGCGAGTAAGTGTTTGCCACAACTCTTCAAGGGGTTCGAATAAAGTTTGCCGCGACTTGAAGGCTATCTTCATTCTGCTTGTGAAACCAGATTCTTCTCCCGTTTATAGGGTGAGAGTTATGATCCATGCCGCATCTTCCCTAAGCCGTACGGTGATGGACATTTGCCATCATACGAGCCGACTTGTCGTTTCAGATAGGGGTTAGATCCATTACACAAGCAAACACGGCTTCAATTCAAAGGCAAGGGAGAAACGGAATACGGGGCGAAACATACAGAGAGTAAAAGAGTGGTAGAGATCGACAGAGAGAGAGAGAAAGAGAGAGAGAGAGACAGAGGGAAAGAGAAAGAGAGATCGACCAGCTGATCGGAGTGCTACATCATTGTGCCCTTTCGGATAGATCGCGTCCTCGCGATTGTACCGTCACAGCAAAGGACGATCCAAAGAGGCTAACCGCTCTACGTCAATTTGACGGAGACTTACGGCTCAAACGTGTTAGGAGACTCACTGCTCAACCCGAGGCCCTTCTTTTTCGTCGGTCTGGCCCAGCCTTCATCCACAGAGACCCACATCTTACCAATTGACGGAAATGCCCCCGGAAAATTTTGAAAATCGAGATCCCCAGATATGCATTTTTTGCCCATTTCCAGCTTTTCAGACAACTAAATCATCAAGCTCTTTGAGAGTTGTATTCCTTTCCACAGTTGATCGGACCTCCGCGCTCAAAACGTTATCAACTCGCGCGGCAGGCTGTTGGAAAACACGAACGAACTCCGCCAGTTAAGTGGCGGACTTTAGGTGGTAGCCAAGGGCAGAGTGAGCAAGGAGGTCCACCTTCACGTCCTTCCAATTCGTCAGAGGCTTTGCGATAAGAAGATTTGTCCGCCTCGCTCCATGATTCTCGGGAGGGGCAGGGAAAAGGACACAGGGGAGACAAACAATCCCTTCCCTTGCCTCCG
>JAOWAR010152617.1:0-11157 GCA_028571005.1 Clathrina lutea
CCTTATTCTGAAGTTTTTTGCCCATTGATACTGCACTTTCAAGTCTTAGTGACCGACTGGGCTGGCCCAACATCTAAGACTTTTCAGGCTAAATGAATCGCACATGGCTCCAGGTAAACTCTTCCTCCCAGTGCATGAGCATGAGACTTACCAAATCCTTTACTGATGGCTCGAAGGAAATGTCCAGGCTCTTGTCGACCTTTCGCATGAAGGTAACGCTAGGCTTTTCTTTGCGCGTAGGAGGAGGAGGAGTGGCCTCCTTGGTGGCCTTGGAGCTTTTGGAGCCGGAGAAGAATTCAGCCGTAGACGCCATTCGGCGCCTTATGGCATCCTTGAGACCAGAGGCAAGGCTGCGAGGCGCAGAGACAGGCGAGACTGTCCTTGGTACTGGCGAAACTTCCGCCGCTGAAGAGGCCGGAGCGGCCTCAGTTGGAGAGAGCTGAAGAGCTGGGACAGCTGAAAGGTCAGACACATGCTTTCGTCATGAAAACTGCAACCGGTGTTTCACTTGAAATACAGCATGATCCCGTATCTCTTCCTGATGATCACCTATCTAATGGCGTTTAATTTTTGAAATTGATCAATGCTCTCCTATGTTTCTTCAATCCTTTCACCACGGTGATTCAGACAAGATAGCACCTTCTCTATTTCTGCGATTCATACTTTCCTCCCTTTTTAGAGATGAGATAAAACTGGGGGAAAATGTAGCGAAGGCGTAGGAAAGATATCTCAGGAATGTAACTGGCATCCTGTCAATCCAAGAGCCCCGGAAGGCTCAGAGAAGGGCTTGGTAGTAGAGGTTCACAAACAAACTTAGTGGTATTACAAACCAGTGAGAACAATATCATAGCCACACCTCCAATCAACACGGGTATGACAGGGCCAGTCAGCTGGTCTTGACAGTTTCGAAGCACCACTTCACATTGGAGGGTGGGGTCTACCACGGTCTATCTCTGATTGAATATCATGGCAACAGTCTGCTCCTAGAACTTCCCTAACTCATTAGAAAGAGTGTTATTGGAAACACAGGGGCCAACAGGTGAATGGTTGCACAACAGCAATCCAATCCTGGTTAGTAATAATTATTTACTAGTCCTTCTCCAAGCGCTGCTGGCAGATGCCACCACAAACTAAACGCTCATTTGGCTTGTTCATTTGCCATGACATACTTAGGTGCCTCCATTTTGAAGCCTTTATCAAACCAGAGACCACAGAAAGTACAGACATCAAGGCAGTCCACGCATATATATACAGAGATGATTGAACCACAACTTGCAGGCAAATAACATCAGTTTGCTGAGAACACCTCCTCTGATCGACTGCGGGAACAAATGGAACACAGGGCTGGGATTTCTGAACTATAGCTGGATGAATAGTGTCCTTCATCTTCCCGGTGACACCTGCAATCCTTTCGAGCAAGGTCAATGCTAGTTGTCAGATCAAGCCCAAGTGAAAACCACAAAGTAAACCTCACTTCAAGATCTGTCAAATGAAACCCATCTGAGCAGAAAAGAATTGCAAACAAACACCTAGGAAGGGAAAACATCAAGGAAGGCTGTTGTCATTGCAAGCTCTGTTGCTGACTTTGTCCTGCTGGCAAAAAAGGAGACAGCCCGCATAGAAATGCAGGAAATGCACCCTGAACTGCACCCTAGCCAGAAATGCAAGGCCTTTGAAGAAGTCAAGAAGTAGACTAAAGCTAGACGCAAAAAAGAATTGTAAACAAACACCTAGGAAGTGACAACATCAAGGAAGGCTGTGGTCATTGCAAGCTCTGTTGCTGAGTTCGACCTGCTGGCAAAAAGGAGACAGGCAACGCATAAAATGCTTTCCATGAAAGCAAGAACCCAAAGAGAAAGCAAACTGTTTTGGCCACTGCCAATTCAGGCTTCCTTCTTTGGGGGGAGGGGGGGGGGCTTTGGTCGAGAACGAGATGGAGAACCCGAGTATTGAGTATTTTTAGCACGTAAAATAGGACAAAGAGAGGTACATACGAGAACTTTGAAGGGCTTTCCTCAAAGCAGTGCGCTGCTTCCGGGTATCCTTTCGGGTACCCATTGCGAGTTCGTGCGTTGCTGCGTTGCGTGCGACAAGAACAGGCCTTGCTTTCTCCAGCTGTGCACAAACGTTTGAGATCGAGCACTCGACAGAAGAGCACATTTACCTGCGTCCCTCGAAGCAGGCAACCCTTGGAAAAACAGCCTCCATAGAGGACAAAAAGTGAAAACATCGCTTCAACCTCGTGTCAACCGCAGGCTGTTTAGTTGGTTGGACTCATTGTGAAGAAGCTGATGAAAGCTGGGGTCTGGCAGGTTGGCTGCACAAGTCGCTGAGGGACGAAGGGTAGACCAATCCTTCACCTGCGAGTAGCCTCCAATCCCAGGCTTTTGCGCGGCAAACGTTAGTCCGATCAGACCCTGGAAGAAAGCACCTGGGATTCATTCAGAGCCAAACTAGTCGTGGTCGCGTGTCCCTTTTGTTCCGAGGCGCAAAATGCTTGCATTCTTGTGCTTGCCACAGGGCGCTTCAACTGTTCAGGAATATCTGTCTGTTTTGCTGGCAAAATCCGTCTTTACCAAAACATTTCGCTTGGCACAGCACTTTCTCTTTTCCCCCTGGTTATAAGAAAACACAGGCAGCATCAATTGGCTTACCCTGAGGCTATTTGTAGCATCCTACTGTGTGTGCCCTGCAGCCAGCTGGCATGGGCAGTGCAGGTGACAAGTGGCGCACCAGCGCGCGGAGAGGATGATCGCGCGGAGGGGATGGTCGGGAAGAGGATACTGGTTAGGCAACAGGTTCCTTTCTCTGTCCGCTTATTTATAGTGAAACAAGCAAGAAGGTCCGTTCACACTGATTTGCGTTTGTCCCAAAAGTAATGATAACAACTCTCACACGGACTGACCAAACAAGTTGATCTATGACGGGCTACCCCAAGCAACTCGGAAGGCTTGTGCACCTCGTTGGGATGTGCCCCGGATCTGCCCAGGAGTTCAAACATTCACATCTAACCTTTCCGTTGCAACTCTATATTTTTGCCGATTTCAGCTCGCGATCGAGCGAGCATGAAGGAAACTTCTCGGGGTTAATATTTTAAGTTTCCAGGTCAATATTTTAAGAGAAAGTTTCGAGGGTAATATTCTTATTTTCCTTCAATGAAAATTTTCCAATACCGGTATCCTCCCTTACACTGAGAAGCTTAAATGATAATGGGTGCCTCACCTCGCTTTTTGGTTGGCAGTTTTCGACGTGGGGGAGCCTTGTGGCTATCCTGGCTGGAGGAAATGATCTCAACCTTCTGCAGCGTTTGTCTCTTCGAATTCACGGGAGGTAAACTCAGGGGCTTATCGGCTGAGACCGCTGACACTTCAATAATGCTGCAGGTTGATTGGCGAGACAATTCCTTGAACACCCGTCGTTTGGCTGACGTCTGCACACCACTGCCCACCGTCGAAGGCGGGCCTTTCTGGCTTACGTGAAACTCTTTGAAGGGTCTTTGGCGGAATGGGGACTTTGTCACCCTATCTCCGGAAACGTAGCGGGCCGGTGGAGAGAACGGAGACACGGAACGCTGGCCATCGCGCGGAGAGGGAACTGGAGACAAACCGTGGCGGGGACTTGGAGCCGGTGAGTGGCCAAGTCTGGGGTTCGAGTCTTGTGTGAAGACAATCTTGCTGATGGTGCTTGTAAGGGGAGGCAACCCGATCCTGGGACTCAAACGTGGACTGGGCACGCCCTTCCTTTGGCTTGAACCTGAACTGGCGAATCCATGCATGTAGCTTGAGGCTGGAGTCTGCAATCCGTGAACGTGGCCTGAAGCGGGAGTGGGCAATCCGTACACGTGGGCAATGCCGAACCCGTCGCTTGGGTCTGGACTGCCACACCAGGTACCGGGGGCTGGTGATACACGGGAACCATGCCTTAAGTTTAACCTGGGGCTTGGAGATAGCCCCGCACCACGCCTCGTCGGGCTGGGGCTGGGAGAAAAACGGGCACCCTGCCTGGAGCTGGGAGCTGGAGTTAGCAGGTGCCTGCTCCTGGGGCTGGAGACTGCCACAAGAGGAAGGCCCCCAATGGCTTGCCCTAAAGAACACCACAGAGCAAATAAACCCCAATCTTGTCATGAAAATTTACTTTTCTTCTAGCAAAAGAGAGGGGGTAATTTTTTTCTCAAATCACTCCTGACCTGCAAAGAAAGACGGAGAAGGGAGTGAAGGAGCAAGAGGAGTTTCTGGTCTACGAGATAATTCACTGAAAGATGCTGGTGGTGAACACTGGCTGATGCGTAACTACCACTTCCATCTTGAAGCTTTATAAAACGGCACCAACTTGCGCGATTATAAGAGAAACAGAGAAAAAAACTGAAACGAAAAATCAATGAATGGGTGAACCAGGAACCTTCACGCTTTCATAATCACAGCTACTGCCCAGTCGTTGTTACGGTATGCCTGGCTTGTACTGCTTCGGCACAGTTTGTACACACCAGTGGTGTCATTTTAGCTTCTCTTACTCACCCTGTGATACCCAAGGGAAGAGGAAAGAGGGGAAAGGGAGAGGAAGGGGAGGGAGGGGAAAGGGAGAGGAAGGGGTGGAGGGGTGTAAATTCCAATCTGCTCTTGGTTGCATGCGTCCAGTTGTCTACTTGCAAAGTGTGCTGACAATCCCTTGAAAGCCCCATCTATCAATCATACAATGCACATGTCAAAATCGGCGACGAAAATATCTGTCAAAACGCACCTGATCTCAGGCAGCCAGTTTCCAGGAAAACACCTGGAAGATGGTTGCAAAGCGTGGCTAAGGCAAATTGCCTTCGTCGCTGGCATCTAGATACACGTCCACGCACAAGAAGTGTCATCATCTTCAGTGTGACCATAGTGTGAGATTAGAATGCGGAGTGCCTTTGCTGCTAATACAAAACACTGTTTCAAATAATTTTATGCCCGAGGAATCTGCAACACAAGCAAATGTTGCTGAACTTGCGCAGTCAAAAGTTGGCGAAGTTACTCCCAGAAGGATGAGTTTCGTCATGACGCATACCGGTTTGGGCCTTTTCTCTACGATACGCTTCCCAGATTCGCCTGCTGAAAAAAAACTGAGACAGCGAGCGTTGAAAAGGAGAACTTTCGAGCTCGATAGCATGCGCAAAGTGCGTGCTGGTCTCCCACTCTAACGGATTTCTTCTGGAAGGGTGCAACAACATGGGCTGTCATTCCCCGGCAAACCTTGATACTGCACCTCGCTTCTGATGATCCTACAACAGTCAAACACAGCAAGCGGATGGAGTCAGTCAGCTTTCATGTTACGAAGTGCAGTTCCGTCTTCGGAAGGTCTGAGTTTTGAAGACGAAGCCAGGAGCCTTCCATTGGAAACCGTCACAACAGCGCTCTACACTACAGGATCAGTGTTGCCATTCATCTTTGCCACTCAACAGGGAAGCAGGCTCAGAACATTCAATTTCGTTTTGCAAGAGATCGGAGACCCAGCACCAAACAAAACGCCAATGATCTGGAAGCACGTGGACTCAGCTTTCGGAGAACGTCCCTTCTCCCTCCCCTTTCGTTCCAAAATGATACATTCATTATACGGTATAATCGAATCGGTATAATCCAATCGGCATCAGCTAGCCAGCCCTCTTCAGAATATGACACCTCGGTACAAGATTTCTTTCTCACGTGCTCAAATTCTTGCTATCACGTGATCAGGGCGTGTGCAGCACACATCATTACAATGTCATAGTACCAAAAGGGATGGTTACCAAAAAGGATCGCCTCTTTATCACCAATGTCTGCGAATTTCAACCATTCGGTTTCATCAACACGTCATTCAGCTCTAGAATGGCAGGACCAGGTTGTTGTCCGAGAACAACGACCTGGTCAGTAGCGCATTATCTATAAGATTTAATCCCCACCCCCCTCCTACCCGCTTCATTTTCCAAACAAGCAATAATTCTTGAGATTGACGGAACAACTCCAGATAAACCGCAACACTCACCTGTCCCGCTCCTAGCTGTCGACCAGCTCGGGGGCTGGGGCGACAAACTGCCAGCGTGCCTGCGTTTCATGAGAAGCCCTTTGTACAGTCCCGAGTACTGAAACCACAAGCAGGCGAATGCTGCCAAGCACGCACAATATAAAGAAGCTCCCTCCCAGGCGCTTTCTGCAGATCAGAGAAGGAAATGTGCAAGATTTTTTGTAATAACACACTTCAACGCTTTTTTTGATAACCCTCCTGGACGCAGGCACTCTCACTCCTTTTGGTGAGCGGACTGCGTGCGTGCGTTCAAGGAGGGCTAGTTTAGATTTCCTACCAATGAAACTTTTCGGCGACAGGAAGAGTTCAGCGACGGAAGCCGTTTTCTTCTTCTCTGCTCTCAACTCAATGTAGGAACTAGGCTTGGGGAGATCTTCCATCCCAGCCCAAGCCCCAGCGCTGGTCGCTCTTGCGAAAATGTTGTTTGTTGGAAGCTCACAAAGCAGCTTCCTGAGGCTCAGGGCGGAGCTCCCACATCTCAAAACAACTTAATGTCAACAGTTTTATTTTTGAATAATCCATTTGAAGGTGTTAACACCATCCTTCAGAAGCGCCTATGAAAACCTTGGTTTGGGGAAACCCTTTCACTGCAATGAGCCAGGGTTTCTTGTAGACCAATGTTGCTCTGGCCATTCAGCTTGGATTTCTAAGTTGTTGACAAGTTCTGGCAAAAAAAGACTTGGCGGCCATTTGTAAACAAGCCCACGGTTTCCGAAAACCAACGCTTTCATAGGCGCTTCTGAAGGATGATATTAACACCTTCCAGTGGATTATTCAAAGTTGACAACTTTTGGCAAGAAAGAGTTGGCGCCCAGTTGTAAACAAGCTGCTAGCAAGTACAAGGGCTGAAACAGTACTGTCTGCAGTTCGATATCGCTTCTTGACTTTTGCCCTCTTGGCGCATTCTAGGGACACTCCGGACATACCATGCCGCGAGCATGTCGCAAAGCTCGCGTACTTTGGTGGTTTAGCATTTTTCCATGGAATGTCTGCTTACGTTTCTAGCGAAACACACACCCAACGCTGGTCGCTGTTGCGAAAATGTAGTTGTGCGAAGCTCACAAATACCGCTTCTTGAGGCTCTGCGACGCGCTCCCACCTCCACCAAAAGTCCTAATGCTTTATTTTTGAATAATCCATTTGAAGGTGTGAACACCATCCATCAGAAGCGCCTATGAAAACCTTGGTTTGGGGAAACCCTTCACTACAATGACCCAGGGTTTCTTGTGGACCAATGTCGCTCTGGCCATTCAGCTGGCTTTCTAGGTTGTTGACTACTTTTGGCAAACGAAGGCGATCAGGTGTAAACAAGCCGCACGGTTTCCGGAAAGCAACGTTTTCATAGGCGCTTCTGAAGGATGGTATTATCACCTTCAAGGGGAGTATTCAATGTTGACAGCTTTTGGCAAAAAGGAGTTGGCGCCCACTTGTGAACAAGCTGCTAGCAAGTACAAGGGATGAAACAGTACTGTCTGCAGTTCGATGCCGCTTCTTGGGTTTTGCCTTGTTGACGCACTCCCACTGGGACATACCGTGCTGCGAGCATGTTTCAAAGCTCGCGTCCTTTGGTGGTTGAGCACACTTCCATGGTATGGCTGCTTACGTTTCTAGGGAAGCACACACCCAGCGCTGGTCGCCGTTTCGAAAATATAGTTTCTGCAAAGCTCACAAAAACAGCTTCCTGAGGCTCAGCGCCGCGCTCCCACCTCTACCAAAAACCTAGGCCTAATGCTTTATTTTTGAATAATCCACTTGAAGGTGTTAACACCATCCTTCAGAAGCGCCAATGAAAACGTTGGTTTGCGGAAGCCGTTCACTGCAATGTCCGCGGTTTCTTGTGGACCAATGAGGCTCTGGCTAATAAGCTGGGCTTCTGGTTGTTGACAACTTTTGGCATGCGCAAAAAAATAGTTGGTGGCCAGGCCAGTTGTAAACAAGCTGCTAGCAAGTCTAATCTTGCTCATATGAAAGGTGTCAATGAGGTGTGGATCCCCTATGATTGTAGTGGCCAGCCGACCAAGGATCTCTCATCCTACAAGCCCAGTAGCCTTGCGCGTGCAAGGCTGTATTCGACTAGTCTTTGCGGAGTTGGGCGGTGATATGCCGGGCTAGGTGGGTTGGTTGAGGTCTAAAGCTGCTGAAATTCGAGCGATATGGAACAGCTGAAAATATTCGCCGCAAATGTGGGAGAGAAAGAGAGAAAGAGAGAGAGAGAGAGAGAGAGAGAGAGAGAGAGAGAGAGAGGGCAAAACCTTATCTCCTGCTATGCTTCTATCCCGAGAATACATGTACATTGAAATCAAAAGGTAGCCTGTATCTGTTTGCATTGATGAAGCCACAAGGGCCGAAACAATACAGTCTGCAGTTTGATATCGCTGGTTGGCTTTTACCCTTTTAATTCACTTCCACTGGGACATGTAGCGGGCGTGCTGCAAAACTAGCCGCTTAAGCTTTGCTTCTTGAGCACATTTGCATGGTATTGCTGTCTACGCTTCTAGGAAAACACACACCCAGCGCTGGTTTCTGGTCGACGTCGCGAAAATGTTGTTTGTGGGAAGGGAAGCTCACAAATTGAAAACAGCTAGCTTCCCGAGGCTCAGCGCCGCGCTCCCACCTTTTACGGAGTTTTATTTTGGACAATCCACTTGAGGGTGTTAATACCTTCAGAAGCGCTTGTGAAAACGTTGTCTTGCGGAAACCGTACACTAAAATGGCCCGCGGTTTCTTGTAGACCAATGTCGCTCTGGCCATTCAGCTGGGATTCCAGGTTGTTGACAACTTTATGCATGCGCAGAAAAGAGTTGGCAGCCAGTTGTAAACAAGCCGCTAGCAAGCCTTAAGTCTCTTATTGCTCAAATAAAGGTTGGAAATGAGGATCCCTCACAATTGTAGTGACCAGCCGACCAAGGATCTCTTATCGTATCAATCGACCTATGAGTATCACGATAGTTTAAGCCCAGTAGCTTTGCGCGTGCGTGTCGGTATGCGACTAGTCTTAGAGGAGTTGGGCGGTGATATGGCGGAGTAGGTGAGTGGGGTGACGTGTAAAGCTGCTGAAGTCGAGCGAATCCGGCGTATAATAAAAAGATAAACGCTTGATCGGTCCTGGTAGATTCAAACGAAAAAAAAAAAACCTCGTCAGACAGTAAGGATTTCAGATGATCAAACCGCCAGCTCTGGCCGTCACACTGTCCTCGAGAATCGATATCCGCTTCGAATTCTGATTCGAGACTCGTCCATGAAAGAACTCGATGGTCGGCATGATGCCGGCTGTCAAACGAGGCGATGGGTTATATTATTAATTCACGAATGTCCCAAGATATGTCAGATCTAGAGACGCGCGACGTTGAAAAGACCCAAATAGATGGTAGAGGCAGAGTATCTCCCCTCCTCCTGCCCAGTGACCACTGAGTTACTGCCTGTATTGCAAACAGGCTCTCAATCCAGCCGCCTGCCGTCCGTTGAGGCCATCATTCACCTACACACACTTAGCCTTCTGTCGATGTCATCAGCACTAAAAGCAACTTGGTAGCTTTATTCGGTTACTTGAACCGTTATCCATAAATAGGCGCCGCCCGTCTGTTTTTTGCATTGTTGCGTTCACGTTTGCGGGCTCGAAACCTTTGCTTTGTCTAAAATGCCACTTGAAATAACTATCGAGATGATGATCAGTGGAAAATATTGAAATGCCATACATGGACGTTGGCGAGTTAAAGTTGTTTTAACAGATGGCTCTCAAAACAGCTATTCCGTTGTCAAGAGTGCTGAGCGAAAGATTGAGGTTAGCTGCCCTCATCGATGGGCCGTCGTCGAGTTTTCCGCCGCCAATCTATCTATCAAGTGAGAAAAAGTAGGTTCCTGAGCGCTGTATACTCTTGTAAAATCTTCCATGAAAGAAGCACCAGATGAACTGATGATGGCGTTGACGCCATCAACAGTTCATCGGCGTTGACGCCGAAACGTCTTCTCATTTAACACGATCCTTTTCCTTCCTCACTTCGCGTCCTAAGAACAACTGTTCTTAACCCTGTTTGACTAAAAGAAGCTCCAGCAAGCCCTAGATTAGGCAACCACCAGACCTGGAAGGTGGTCGCTCCCGGAGCAGTGCTTATTAAACCTCAGCATCTCTCGGATCTTTAACATGTACGGCACCGTAAAATAGGGTTTGAACTTTGTTGAGCAGGTTTCTAGCCAAGAAGGTTTATCCTGATGCTGCTGAATTGTCGCTTGATGATATCTAAGCAGGAAGGAATGCCAAAAGGGACTGTCAACTTGGAGGGTTGAGGTGGTGAACTGATAATATTCTAATCTATTATCTGGTTGTGGAACTGTATGTTCTCAAATGGGATTAGGATATTATTCACCTACACGTCTGGGTTTGAGTACTGCTAGATACTTAGATTGCTAGAAATATAGTGTGCAAGTTGACCGTCAGCCAAAAGAGCGATCTGTTGCGTTTGCAGAGCTCTTGCTTTGAATCTGTGGAGAGCCTCTGAGTGTCTTTAAAAACAAAAACAAAACTGATAAAGCTGTCGTCCATAAACTTTGAAACATTGTTGCAGTGAAATATCAGTTGCTTAATTTATTTATTTTTATTTGTTTTTAGCCGAAAATATTAATTGAAACCGCATTGATTTAAGATGTGAAGACTTGTCGAGGAATGAAGATCAACATTCAAAAAGAGAAAGACGGAGTCGATCAAGCAAATGAAGAGCTACGAAAGGTTACACCTCAACTGCAATACCTCTCAGGATCGGCTTGAAGCATGCCCAAGCGTGCTACTTCTCTCTCCAGCACTTGAGCTTGTACAAAGCCACCTTGTAGTCAACATTGCACACTGATGGCCTTGCCAGCTCCCCATTTTAAAATGTGACACTTGAAGGCACATTGCTTGTCTCTTAGGCAAAGTTGGGTATTCAATGAAGCCAGTCTGTGGGGTAGGAAGGTTTCCACCAATTGTGCTGGGAAACTCCTTATATCAGGCGGCGTGAACACAGATTGGTTTTGTTGTGGAAACTTGTGAACAACTACGGCCCACCTCAACTATCATGTTTTCTCCCACAGTCTGCTTCTTCCCGTTCTAACTACTCTCTTCGTTCTCCTCACTGTCTGCAATTTCCTGCGTCA
>JAOWAR010152639.1:0-11155 GCA_028571005.1 Clathrina lutea
ACAACCCCCAATCTCTCTCTCTTTTAGACATCACACCAGAGAAACAAAACCTTCAATCTCTCCCATTTGAGGACATCACACCACCGGCACACAACCCCCAATCTCTCCCAGTTCTGGTAATCACACCACATGCACACAGCCCCAAATCCCTCCCACTTCTGGACATCACACCACAGGCACACAACTCCTAATCCCTACCACTTCTGGACAACCCACCACAGGCACACAACCCCCAATCTCTACCACTTCTGGACATCACACCATAGGCACACAACCCCCAATCTCTCCCACTTCTGAACACCACACCACAGGCACACAACCCTCAATCCCTCCAACGTTTTAACATCACACGACAGGCACACAACCCCCAATCTCTCCCGCTTCTGCACATCACATCACAGGCACAAAACCCCCAATCTCTCCCATATCTGGACATTACACCACAGGCACACAACCCCCAATATCTCCTACTTCTGGACATCACACCACAGCAGCACATTCACCAATATCTCCCAGTTCTGGAAATTACACAGGATGCACACAACCCCGCTCCCACCCACTTCTGGACATAACACCTCAGGCAAACAACAACCAATCTCTCCAACTTCTGCATATCACACCACAGGCCCACAACCCCAAACCTTTCTCAATTCTGGACATCACAACGCAGACACACGACCCCCAATCCCTCCCACTTCTGGGTTTCACACCACAGGCACACAACCCCCAATCTCTCTGACTTCTGGACATCACACCACAGTCAAGCAACCCCCAATCTCTCGGATATCTTGATATCACACCACAGGAATACGTTCCCCAATCTGTCCCAAGTCTGGACATCCCACTACAGGCACACAATCTCCAATCCCTCCCACTTCTGGACATCACACAACCGGAACGCAACCCCAAATCTCTCCCAAATCTGGACATCCCAGACAGGCACACAACCCCCAATCTCTCCTACTTCTGGGACTCACACCAAAGGCACACAACCCCTAAGGTCTCCCACTTCTGTTCATCACACCACAGGAACACAACCCCCAATCTCTCCGAATTCTGGACATCACACCAAAGGAACACAACCCACATTCTCTCCCAATTCTGGACATCCCACTACAGGCACGCAACCTCCTTTCCCTCCCACTTTTGGAAATCACACCACAGGCACACAACTCCCAATCTCTCCCAGTTCTGGACATCACACCACCGGCACATAACACCTAATTCCTACCACTTGTGGACATCCCACAACAGGCACACAACCCCCAATGTCTCCAACTTCTGGATACCACACCAAAAGCGCACATCCCCCAATATCTCCCACTTCTGGACACGAAACCACAGACACACAACCCCCAATCCCTCCAACGTTTTGAGATCACACGACAGGCACACAACCCCAGACCTCTCCCGCTTCTGGACATCACATCACAGGCACATAACCCCCAATCACTTCCACATCTGGACAACACACCACAGGCACACAACCCCCAATATCTCCCTCTTGTGGACATCACACCACAGGAGCACATTCACCAAAATCTCCCACTTCTGGAAATTACACAGGTCGCACACAACCCAGAATCCCTCCCACTTCTGGACATCACATCTCAGGCACACAACAACCAATCTCTCCAACTTCTGATTATCACACCACAGGCGCACAACGCCCAATCCCTCCTACTTCTTCACATCACACAGCAGGCACACAACCCCAAACCTCTCGGATATCTTGACATCACACCACAGGAACACATCCCTCAATCTCTCCCAAGTCTGGACATCCCATTTCAGGCACACAACCCCCAATCCCTCCGACATCTGGACATCACACAACAGGAACGAAACCCCCAGTCTCTCCTACTTCTGGACATCCCACACAGGCAAACAACCCCAAATCTCTCCCACTTCTGGGCTTCACACCACAGGCACCCAACCCCTAAGCTCTCCCGCTTCTGGACATCAAACTACAGGAACACAACCCCCAATCTCTCCGACTTCTGGACATCACACTGCAGGAACACAACCCCCAATCCCTCCAAATTCTTGACATCCCACTAAAGGTACGCAACCTCCTGGCCCTCCCACTTATAGAAATCACACCACAGGCACACAACCCCTAATCTCTCCAAGTTCTGGACATCACACCGCAGGCACACAACCCCAAATTGCTGCCACTTCTGGACATCACACCACAGGCACACAACACCTAATCGCTACAACTTCTGGACATCTCACCACAAGCACACAACCCCAAATCTCTCCCACTTCTGGAAACCACACAATAGGCACAGAACCCCCAATCTCTCCCACTCCTGGAAACCACACCACAGGCACACAACCCCCAACCCCTCCCACGTTCTGACATTACACCACAGCCACACAACCCCCAATGTCTCCCGCTTCTTGACATCACATCACAGGCACAGAACCCCCAATCTCTCCCCTTTTCGACATCACACCACAGGAGCCCATTCACCAATATCTCCCACTTCCGGAAATTACACAAGACGCACACAACCCCGATCCCTCCCACTTTTGGACATCACACCTCATGCACACAACCCCCAATCTCTCCAACTTCTGCATATCACACCACAGGCACACAACCCCCAATCTCTTCCACTTCTGGACATCACACTGCAGGCACACAACCCCCATTCTCTCCCACTTCTGGGTTTCACACCACAGGCCCACAACCCCCAGTCTTTCTGACTTCTGGACATCACACCACAGGCACACAACCCCCAATCTGTCGGATATTTTGACATCACACCACATGAAAACATCCCCCAATCTCTCCCAAGTCTGGACATCCCACTACAGGCACACGATCCCCCATCCCTCCCACATCTGGACATCACACAACAGCAACGAAACCCCCAGTCTCTCCGAATTCTGAACATCCCACTACAAGCACAAAACCCCCAATCTCTCCCACTTCCCGACATCACACCAAAGGAAGACAACCCTCAATGTCTCCTACTTCTGGTCATCACACCACAGGAGCTCATTCACCAATATCTCCCACTTCCGGAAATTACACAAGACGCACACAACAAACCCGATCCCTCCCACTTCTGGACATCACACCTCATGCCCACAACCCCCAATCTCTCCAAATTCTGCATATCACACCACAGGCACACAACCCCAATCTCTCCCATTCTGGACATCACACCGCAGGCACACAACCCCCATTCTCTCCTACTTCTGGGTTTCACACCACAGGCACACAACCCCCAATCTCTCTGACTTCTGGACATCACACCACAGGCACACAACCCCAAATCTCTCAGATATTTTGACATCACTCCACATCAACACATCCCCCAATCTCTCCCAAGTCTGGACATCCCACTACAGGCACACAATCCCCTATCCCTCCCACATCTGGACATCACACAACGGCAACGAAACCCCCAATCTCTCCCATTTCTGGATATCCCACTACAAGCACACAAACCCCAATCTCTCCAACTTCTTGGCTTCACACCACAGGCACATAACCCCTAAGCTCTCCCACTTCTGGACATCACACTACAGGAACACAACCCCCAATCTCTCCCAATTCTGGACATCACACCACAGGCACACAACCCCTAACCTTTCCCACTTCTGGACATGACACAACAGGCACACAACAACAACCCCCAATCTCTCCGACTTCTGGACACCACATGACAGGCACAGAACCCACAAGCTCTCCCACTTCTGGACATCACACCACAGGCACGCCACCCTAAATCTTTCCAACTTGTTGACATCCGATCACAGGCACACAACCCCGAATCTCTCCCACTTCTGGACACCACACCACAGGCACACAACGCCCAATCTCTCCCACTTCTTGACATCACACTACAGGCACACAACCCCCAATCCCTCCCACTTTTGGACATCACACCAGGGGCACACAACCCCCAATCTCTCCCACTTCTGGACATCACACCACAGGAACACAACCCCCAATCTCTCCCACATCTGGAAATCCCACTACACGCACACATACCCGAACCTCTCCCGCTTCTGGACATCACACCACAGGGGCACAAGACCCAATCTCTCCCAATTCTTATCATCATACCACAGCCACAAAACCCTTAATCTATCCCACTTCTGGACACAACACCGCAGGCACACAACACCCAATCTCTCCAACTTCTGGACATTACACTACAGGCACATAACCACCAATCCCTCCCACTTTTGAACATTACACCATGGACACACAACCCCCAATCTCTCCCACTTCTGGACATCACACTACCGGCACACAACCCCCAATCCCTCCCACTTTTGGACATCACACCCCAGGCACACAACCCCCAATTTCTCCCAATTCTGGACAGCACACCCCAGGCACACAACCCCCAATCCCTCCCACGTTTGAACATCACCCCGCAGGCACAAAACCCCCAATCCTTCCGACTTCTTGACATCAAACCACGGGAACACAACCCCCAATTTCTCCCACTTCTGGACTTCACACAACACGCACACAACCCCATTCCCTCCCACTTCTGGACTTCAAACCTCAGCCACACAACCCCGAATCTCTCCTACTTTTGCATATCACACCACAAGCACACAACCCCCAATCTCCCTCATTTATGGACATCACACCAGAGTAATGCAACCCCCAATCTCTCCAAATTTTAGACATCCCAGCAGGCGCGTAGTTGGCACGATGTCCGCGTCGTCCGGTAACAGCAGAATTAAACCGTTTTTTTTTTCTTTTTGCCTGGCTGTTGGCCACGGGCCACGCGCGGCCGCATCGTGCTGGATCGCGTTGGAGCGCACTGGCTTTTTAGCATGTGTTTATCAAGGAGGAAGCCCTAAAACTCTTCGTGCAGAGGCCGGAATCGAAGGCAAATCATTCTTCCTGACCTGTTCGCCATGCCACCAGAGCAATGAACAGAGTGCAATTGTTTTGCCCAGTTATTCAGTGATTGAGCTTCACGACTGGGTCTAAAGATCAGCAAGGCCGCGCCAATCGGGAACATGTACATAGCTTTTCATGTGTACGGGCAGGGTGTTTTGCCGTAATGCTATTGACACAAAAGACTTCACCGAATCAGTGTGAACAGGACTGAGCAGGCCCTCTAAGTGCTCTAAAACCCGTATTTTGGCACCCTGAAATCCAAAATTTCCCGGGGGAGCATGCCCCCGGACGCCCTAAGAGGCTCCGGTTTCGCCGTCGCTTCGGGGCTTCGCCCCTCACTCTTGTGTAACCACACTAAATTGCCCACCAACTACGCGCCTGTCCCACTACAGGCACATAACACCCAATCTCTCCCACTTCTGGACATCACACCACATGAAACCAACCGTTAAATCTGTCCTAATTCTGGACATCCCAAAACAGGTACGCAAGCCCTAACCTCTCCCGCTTCTGAACATCCCACCACAGGCGCACAAACCCAAATCTCTCCCAATTCTGAACATCATACCCCACGCACACAACCCCCAATCTCTCCCACTTCTGGACACCACACCGCAGGCACAAAACACCCAATCTCTCCAACTTCCTGACATCACACTACAGGCTAATAACCACCAATCCCTCCTACTTTTGGACATCACACCATTGGCACACAACTCCCAATCTCTCCCAATTCTGGACATCACACCACAGCGAAACAGCCCCAAATCTTTCTCGCTTCTGGTCATTACACGATAGGCAAACAACCCCCAATCCCTTCCACTTTTGGACATCAAACCCCAGGCATACAACCACCAATCACTCCCACTTCTGGACATCACACCACAGGCACATAACCCCCAATCTCTCCCATTTCTGGACATCACACCAAAGGCACGCAACACCCAATCCCTACCATTTCTGGACATCCTACCACAGCCCAACAACCACTAATCTGTCCCCCTTCTGGACACCATATCATAGGCACACAACCCCCAATCTCTCCCAATTCCGGAAAAACACACCACAGGCACACAACCCCCAATCCCTCCCACGTTTGGACATCACACCACAGGCACAGAACCCCCATCGCTCCAACTTCTGGACATCACACCACAGGAACACAACCCCTCCCACTTCTGGACATCACACTGCAGGAACACAACCCCCAATCTCTCCCACTTCTGGACTTCACACCATTTAAACACAACCCCAACCTGTCCCACTTCTAGAAATCACACAACACGCACACAACCCCCCTTCCCTCCCACTTCTGGACTTCACACCTCTGGCACACAGCCCCCAATCTCTCCTACTTTCCATATCACACCACAAGCTCACAACCCCCAATCTCCCTCACTTATGGACATCACACCACAGGAACACAACACCCAATCTCTCCCACTTCTGGGCTTCACACCACAGGCACACAACCCACAGTCTGTCTGACTTCTGGACATCACACCACGGGCCCACAACCTCCAATCTCTCCCATTTTGTGACATCACACCAAAGGAACACAACCCCCAATCTCTCCCACTTCTGGACTTCACACCATTTGAACACAACCCCAACCTGTCCCACTTCTAGAAATCACACAACACGCACACAACCCCCCTTCCCTCCCACTTCTGGTCTTCACACCTCAGGCACACAGCCCACAGTCTGGCTGACTTCTGGACATCACACCACAGGCACACAACCTCCAATCTCTCCCACTTTGTGACATCACACCAAAGGAACACAACCCCCAATCCCTCCCAACTCTGGACATCCAACTACAGGAACACAAATCCCAGTTTCATCCATTTCTGGACATCAGACCAGAGTAACGCAAGCCTAAATGTCTCCAAATTTTAGTCATCCCACTACAGGAACATAACCACCAATCTCTCACACTTCTGGGCTTCAAACCAAAGACACCCAACCCCCAAACTTTCCCACTTCTGGAGATCACACCCCAAGAAACCAACACCCAATCTCTCCCACTTCTGGCATCACACCACAGGAACACAACCGTCAAATAGGTCCTAATTCTGGACATCCCACTACAGGTTCGCAACTCCCTATCCCTGCCGTTTCTGGACATCACACCACAGGCACACAACCCCAAATCTCTCCCACTTCTGGACACCACACCAAAGGCACACAGCACCCAATCTCTCCAACTTCCTTACATCACACTACAGGCATAAAACCACCAATCCCTCCGACTTTTGGACATCACACCATAGGCACACAACTCCCAATCTCTCCCATTTCTGGACATCACACCATAGGAAAACAACCCCAAATCTTTCTGACTTCTGGACATCAAACAACAGGCACACAACCCCAATTCTCTCCCACTTCTGGACATGACACTGCAGGCACACAACCCTCAATCCCTCCCACTTTTGGACATCACACCACAGGCACAATAAAACCAATCCCGCCCATTTCTTGATATCACACCACAGGCACGCAACACCCAATCTCTACCACTTCTGGACTTCCTACCGCTGGCTAAAATCCCCAAATTTCTCCCACTTCTGGACACCATCCCATAGGCACACAACCCCCAATCACTCCCATTTCCGGACAACAAACCACAGGCAAACATCGCCCAATCCTTCCAACGTTTGGACGTCACACAACAGCCAGACAACCCCCAACCTCTCCCTCTTCTGGAAATCACACAACACGCACGCAACCCGCAATCCCTCCCACTTCTGGACATCACACCAAAGGCAAACAAATCTCTCCTAATTTTGCATATCACACCACAGGAACACAACCCCCAATCTCTCCCACTTGTTGACATCACAACAAAGGTACACAACCCCCAATCATTCCTACTTCTGGGCTTCACACAACAGGCACACAACCCACAGTCTCTCTGACTTCTGGACATCACACTACAGGCAAACAACACCCAATTTCTCCCACTTCGTGACATCACACCGCAGGAACACCACCCCAAATCTCTCCCATTTCTGGACATCACACCACAGCAACGAATTCCCCAATCTCTCCAAAGTCCGGACATCCCACTACAGGCACACAACCGCCAATCTCTCCCACTTCTTGGCTTCACGCCACAGGCACAAAACCCCCAATCTCTCCCATTTCTGAAAATCCGACCACAGACACAAAACCCACAATCCCTCCCACTTCTGGACATCACCCTACAGGAACACAACCCCTAACCTCTCCCCCTTGTGGACATCACACCACAGACACAAAAAAATAACCCCCAATCTCTCCCATTTCTGGACACCACACCAAATGCACACAACCCCCAATCTCTCCCACGTTTCGACATCACACCTTAGGAACACAACCCCAATCTCTCCCACTTCTGGATATTACACAACAAGGACACAACCCCCAATCCCTCTCACTTCTTGACATCACACCTCAGGCAAACAACCCCCATTCTCTCCCACTTCTGGACATCACACCACAGGAACAAAACCCGCAATCTCTCCTAATTCTGGACATCCCACTACAGGTACGCAAACCTGAATGTCTCCAACTTCTGGACATCACACCACAGGCACATAACCGCCAATCCCTCCGAAATCTGAACATCCGACGACACCCACATAACCCTCAAACCTTCCCACTTCTGGACATCCCACCACAGGCCCACAGCCCACAATCTCCGCCACGTCTGGACACCACACCATAGGCACACAGCCTCCAATCTCTGCCACTTCTGGACATCACACCAGAGACACAAAACCCCCAATCCCTCCCACGTTTGGACATAACACCACAGGACCAAAACCCAACCTCTCCCACTTCTGGACATCACACCACAGGAACAAAACCCCAAATCTCTCCCACTTCAGGAAAGTACACAACACGCACCTAACCCCCAATCCCTCCCACTTCTGGACATCACACCTAAGGCACACAACCCCCAATCTCTCCTACTTCTGCATATCACACCACAGGCACACAAGCCCCAATCTCTCCCACTTCCGGAAATTACACAACACGCACATAACCCCCAATCCCTCCCACTTCTGGACATCACACCTCAGGCACAAAACCCTCAATCTCTCCCACATCTGGGCTTCACACCACAGGCACACAACCCCCAGTCTCTCTGACATCTGGACATCCCACGACAGGCACCCAACCCCCAAACTCTTCAACTTCTTGACATCACCCCACAGGAACACAACCCCAAATCTCTTCCAAGTCTGGACATCCCACTATAGGCACATAATCTCCAATCTCTCGCACTTCTGGACATCACACCAAAGGAATGAAACGCCCAATCTCTCCCACATCTTGACATCCCACTACAGGCACACAACCCCGAATCGCTCCCACTTCTGAGCTTCAAACCATAGCAACACAACCCCTAACCTCCCCCACTTCTTGACATCACACCACAGCAACACAACCTCCAATCTCTCCCACTTCGGGACATCACACCACAGAAACCCAACCCCCAATCTCTCCCAATTCTGGACACTCCAGTACAGGTATGCATCCCCCAATGTCTCCCACTTCTTGATATCACACCACATGCAAACAACCCCCCATTTCTCCAATTTCTGAACATCCGACCACAGGCACACAACCCTCAATCCCTCCCACTTCTGGACATCACCCTACAGGAACATAACCCCAACCTCTCACCCTTATTGACATCACACCACAGGCACGCAACAACAACACCCAATCTCTCCCATATCTGGACACCAAACCACAGGCACACAACCCCCAATCTCTCCCACTTATGGAAATTACACAACACGCACACAACTTCAAATCCCTCTCACTTTTTGACATCACACCTCAGGCATACAACCCCCAATCTCTCCTAATTCTCCATGTCAAACCACACGCCCACAACCCTCAATCCCTCCCACTTCTGGAAACTATACAACACCCACACAACCCCAAATCCCTCTCATTTCTTCACATCACACCTCAGGAACACAACCCTCAATCTCTCTGACTTCTGGACATCACACCACAGGCACACAAGCCCTAATCTCTCTCACGACTTGACATCAAACCACAGACACACAACCCCCAATCTCTCCCAAGTCTGGACATCCCACTAATGGCACACAATCCCTAATCACCCTCACTTCTGGACATCACACCATAGAAACGCAACCCCCAATCTCTCCCAATTCTGGACCTCCCACTACAGGCACACAGTCCCCAAACTCTCCCTCTTCGGGGCTTCACACCACAGGCACACAACCCGTGATCTCTCCCATTTCTGGACATCACACCACAGGAACACAACCCCCAATCTCTCCCACTTCAGGACATCACACCACAGATACACAACCCCCGGTGTCTCCAAGTTCTGATCATCCGACCACAGGCACATAACCTTCAATCAATCCCACTTCTGGACACCACCCCACAGGCACACCATCCCCCAATCTCTCCCACTTCTGGACATCACACCACAGGCACGCAGCCCTCAATCCTTCAAACTTCTTGACATCCCACCACAGGCACACTTCCCCCAGTCTCTCCCACTTCTGGACCAAATACCATAGGCACACAAACCCCAATCTATCCCACTTCTTGACATCACACTTCAGGCGAACAACCCCCAATCCCTCCCACTTTTGGACATCCCACCACAGGCACACAGCCCCAATCTCTCCCACCTCTTGGAATCACACCACAGGCACACAAACCCTAATATCTCTCACTTCTGGTTTCACACCAAAGGCACACAACCCCCAGTCTCTGCCCCTTCTGGGCTTCACACCATAGGCACACAGCCCCCGGTCTCTCCCACTTTCGGACATCACACCACAGGAGCACAACCCCAAATCTAACCCACTCCTGGACACCACACCACAGGAACACAACGCCCAATCTCTCCTTGTCCTGGACATCCCACTATGGGCACACAACCCCGAATCGCTCCCGCTAATGGACAGCACACAACAGGCACATAACCCCCAATCTCTCCCACTTCTGGACATCAAACCACAGGCACACAACCCCAAACCCGTCCGACTTCTGGACTTCACACCACAGGCACGCAGCCCCCAATCTCTCCCGGTTCTGCACATCACACTACAGGCATACGGCCCCCGGTCCCTCCCGTTTCTGGACACCGCGCCACAGGCACGCAGACCCCAATCGCTCCCGCTTCTGGACGTCCCACCACAGACAGGTAACATATGCTCACAAACCCACAACATGAACGTAGAACAATTAACACACACACAAACACAAACACACAAACACAAA
>JAOWAR010152650.1:0-11445 GCA_028571005.1 Clathrina lutea
TGGTTCGTGAACGGTAAGATTCTGGTAAAAAGGGAGGGAGAGAGAGAGAGAGAGAGAGAGAGAGGGGAAGAGGTAGGGGGGGGGGGGATGAAAACAAAGTCACTCAAGCTCAAGAGCTTAGCATTTATGCAAATTAGTAACAGACCCTCTCTGGTGTAGCCACATTGCATTTCACAAGCTATGCATCATTGAAGAATTACATTGCGTTTTAATATCAACGTCAGCCTCAATCCTGCTTACAATGAATACCAAAGTGCAGGTCGGAAACTCCAAGAAGATATCAAACGTTTTTTTCTTTTTTTTTTTCACATTCCTGATTGGCACAGACCAGATTCGAACCTGCGACAAAGAAGCTCGCTCTCAGAGAGGTGAACTGATTGCTTCCCATCACAAGACACATGCTCTCACCTCCAAAGCATTTGACAGTGCTGGTGACCATACCAAGCAAGGTTCATTCAACTATGTACTGAAACCCCTTCCACTCTCACCAAGCCAATACCCACGTGGCCCCCAGGCCACGTGAGCAGCCAACTCGACATTCCACGAACAATTGAAACCCAGCATGGCCTCTCTAAATGTCAAAAACCAAAATAACCTCTTGAAATGGCAGCATGCTCTCCCCTCGAGAAGTGCCCGGTCGTTTTCGCTGGCAGGCAGTTCTCCATTGCTCAAAAAGCTCACGCCGGTCTAGGGCGGGTACCAGGCCAGAGTAGCATGTTGTGGCGGCGAGAAGAAGAGCATCACCAGGCCCTGTTGCTATGAGGTAGTTCGCCTTTTGTGCCAGTCTTTCCCACTTCTCCTTTTCGTACACCAGATGTCTGAGAGATCCTTCCTGCGATTCCAGTGTGTTTTGGAGATCCTGTCGTGAGAGAGAGAGAGAGAGGGAGAGAAATCAGAAGTGTTCTGTGCATGTGTATGCAGATGTGGAGAGCACCCAGGGATTTGTAAACTTCTTCAAAACTAACATTGCGCGCAAGCTCCATGACAACGTGATGGTGTCGATGGGTTTATCTGGAGCATTGCTCTCATGATACATGAGTATATTATACCCTCCTTAATTCAAGCCGGCGTGCAACTATCAAACGAGAGTAACATCACACAGTGGCGTTAAGTTTATCATCCCAGGCTACACAACACAAACATGTACAAGCTACTGGCAGCTCAATATACCCCCTTTCCCCTTCTCCCCTCCCCAAAAAAAAATACAAAAAGAAATGAAACACTCAGTCAAGCTTTAAGTACCACGGCCACCTTTTTTTCTTCATGACAAACCGAAAACATTTTTTATTCATGACGAACTGAAAACATCTTTTAGTCAAGATGAATGAAAAACACGTCTTTTCTTTTCTTGCTTATTTGTACCTTCATTTTCATCTCCAGCTGCTCCATCTCCTTCACGCTGTCCTCGTGAGCAGCCATCTTGTCTCCCATCCCGTCCTGGAGCTCACGAATGTGGCGCTCGAGGCGAGCTTCCTCCCTCTGGCACTGGAAGAAAATAAATTGAGGAGGCATATCAATACTCCGTCATGACAAAGTCGCAACATCCATGACCTCGTGAACCCCATCGGGTGAATTGGCTTCTGACCGGTATGTCATTACTTCCCACAAACTGATGCAACTCATCTGACCAATGGTTCCTTTCCATGAGATGAGAAAATACCATACAAAAACGAGTAGCAATCTCTTCAAATCCGCAGACATTCTAGTCGCTACCTCAATCAGCAAGCTCTCAGCATTCTCTGCATCTCTTCGCTCCGGCGCCATGTTCTTGTAGGCTCTGTGATACGCAACCACGGCGATGACCCACTCGCACAGGGAGCAGGCGGCCTTGCTGGACAGGGCCACATCACCTGGGTTAAAGTCTGGCCGGTGTAAGTATTTCTCCAGGTCAAGGATGACCGTTGCAGGAATGTTCTCCTTGTCAAAGAACTCCAGCCCCTTGAAGAAGCCCTCCTCGTTCATCAGCTTTTGTCCATATTCCCAGCTGAAGTCACGCACATACCCGCACACATGTGTGCATGTACGCACGCGCGCGCACACACACACACACACACACACACACACAGAAAGAAAAAAAGATTGCCGTATGTAAGCCGATGAGCATTCATCAGGCAGGCAGGTGAGAGGTCAGATAGAGCATATACTTTGAAATCATAAAGTTCTTCTCATCAAGCCACAACCTAGATTGTCAGGTTCTTGCTTACGCCGGAGTTCGTCCGAACAAGATGCAGACTGCCTCTACCACTGTCGTGGCCAGTCGCGGAGGTGCTTGATAGGCACGTATCTCCTCGATGTCTTGCTTGCGAAGAGCTTCCAGGGCCCTCAATGCTCTCTTGTACATGGGAGTGACCTGAGCGTAGCATAAATTTTGACGTAGTTTGAGGAGAGGGAAGAATTAAAAAAAAAAAAAAAAAAAAAAAAAAAGAAGAAGAAGGGACATTTCAAATTATAGGGGGAAATTGAGCAGGTTTAAATCACACCAACCTTGCCCCCAAAGAGTAAAAATAAAGGATAAAAATTCTCGCACAGCTCGGTATAATATTAGAATTCAGAGTAATAAACACATCTGAAAAGAATTTCATGTCTACCTACGTCAACCAAAAAACTGGAGGAAGGCAGACTGCAGGACATTGCACGAAGAAATTTTTTTTTTTCTTTTCAGCAACATGCGAAATAAAATTTCAGCCACTGCCTTGATGTGGCGTTTGATCAAACGCACGTGTGGCAAGGGACTTTTTCACGTGTGACGGCAGACTTTTTTTCCATTCAAATCTTTTTTGATCATTTCAGTTTGTCATCTTGTTTTCAACGAAAATGAAAAACAGATCCCGATTCACTTTTATATTGAGTCCATGCTACAATCTAATGGGAGTGTATTTGCTTTCCCTTCCATAAAGGCAATGCGGGATCTGAGCTAGAACGGTTGATTTCTACAATTGATTGCCAACAGGACACCTCACCGTGGTCATCCCTTCCTCGACCTTCTTACGACATGCTCTCTCGTGCTTCACCCTGGCCAGAATCTCATTCTTCTTCTCCTGACACCCAGACACTGCCTCCATCAGACCGTCTTGATCGTCAAGGACGTCTTGTCGACATTGATCTGCTTTCTCTTGTGCTCTTTCAAGAATTGGCTTGAGACGACGCACCTCGCTCTGCAGAGCCTCCACGGTAGCGCTCGCTTCAGCAAAACGATCAAGCCCAGCTGTGACTTGAGATAACTCCCTCTGCAGAAGAAAAAAGTGCGGGGCATTTCAATAGAGGGTTTTGAATGAATTTTGAGACTTGCCAGTTCTCTTATCAATATCATCCTTTAAGGAACTTCACATCCATATTTCCCCCTTCAGCAGCCATTTTCTCAAAAATGCAGCATTTTGATCCTGAAACTAGGACCCTTCTCCAGGCAAAATAGATGAGTAGGACATCAGTATTAATTACACAATACGGACACCTGCTTTGCAATCTGAGTTCATGGAAAATGACGTCCCAGCAAAGAAACAAAAGCCACGGGAGTGAAGGCACTGGCGAGCAATGCGACCAGTGTGAGAGTCGACACTTTGTGAAAAAGGCTGAAGAAGGTCCTAGCTTCAGGACAAAAGCGTTGTAAACTCTCTGCGATGTATTAGCCACCTTAATGTTAGACATTTGTCGCGCTTGCTCTATCACTCTTGCCCTTGTGTTCGTGCTTTTCCAAAGAAGCTTCTTGTACCTAGCACGGTGTGTGGCTGGAACATTATGCATGCTACAGGAGGACAGTCATAACACTCTCAAGAAGATCGCTGGCTGGCGAAGGGGGGACGCTGTTGATGCATGCTCTTCCTCAACGCGAGACTGGGACTCGAACTAGCTGCATCACCTAGCAGACAATAGATGTTCTCACTTGCTGCTATGCATATGCCACTACACTATCCGGATATCGCTCTCAGCATGTACTTGAACGACAGGGGTATATCTACATTGCTCTACATGGCCTTAAACTTCCATGCACTTTTTTTACACATTTTCAGGGTCTGCACTCTTTTTTCGGTTCCCATTTCCAGGATTTTCCAGGACCATTTTTTGCCGCTTTTCCAGGGTTTTCCAGGACCGTCTTCACAGCTAAATCTACAAAACACCCTCACCCAAGGCATATTGCAGAGCTAATTGTCAATACTCGCACAATCCTTAGCAGAGATGATTACTGAGGATGATTTAACTTCCTCTATGACAAAACTGAGGTGCTTGACGTGGACCGCCAATCCAAAACGAGCCAAGTAAGCTGTCTTCCTTTCTGCACATGATATCTGCTAATGGCTATCTAGCTGTCAGGAAACATCATGCGGAACAGATCTGGAATGCCAGCACAAGAAGTGGAAGAATAGTGTTAGGTAACAACTTTCAGAGTCCATAAAACTTCAGCCTGCTGACAATCTTCTCGAGAAATGAATGACTGGATTGATTGCTGGGGTGGTATGCTCTGAGTGTGCAACACAGACGAGGTGCTACCGATAGACGCTGGTGCAGTCAAGCTCATCCATGATGTAGCGAAATGGTGAAAGCCAGGCGTCTTGGCCAGTTCGCATTAGAGCGCCACATGTTTCGCTCCCTTGGCGTGGCTTGCCAAAGAGGATACTCCCATGTTAGACACGTCGAACGTTTTCTTGCAAAGCTTGTATCTGGCAGACAGATGACTTGTCGCCAGGGCATCGTTCTAGCCAATCATGATCTTCACCAGCTTGTCTCAAAAAGTGCATTTTCCCTTGGAGCCGTTGTTAGGCATCCTCTCGTCCACAGTTGAAATTAAAAACAGGTTTGTTCCATCATTAGTCCCTAAACTTCCTGTTTCATGCTACGACGGACGTTCGAAATTCTAATGTTGACGCCGACGGGTGAGTTGATCTTGTATACCTTAGTGTTCTCTACTAACACGTTGGGCGTGAACAGCACGCGATTCGGCAAGCCAGTGCAGCTGCATGCCCCACGGGCCAACAGCCCACGCGCCATAGTCGATGAATATCTGGTCAAAGATACATTGAACCAGATCGGCTCTATACTAAAACACAAGCACATTCAACGTTCAATTCAACTCTGAACAGGCAGTGAAGTCGATCGAACACTCGATCGAACACTTGATGGCAAAGTTTTTCGTCGCCAAGTCGGCCGCATGGGCGGTAAATTGTACATGCACATCCACGCTCTGACACATTTCAATAGCCCACAGTCCAACAGCGCACAGACAAAAAAAAACCTCCATTCACAGTAGCATTGAATCCTCTGTGTACGATGTTGCTGGTATCCGGCACTGTGACAATGCGGTGGGACCTGGTGCCACGGCCAGGTGTACACGACCAAACGCTCTGAAGAAGCCTGGTATCAGTTTGCTAGACCAGTTATTCCAGGATATTCCAGGGGTTTCATAGGTTTCCAGGACTTTCCAGGGTTTTCCAGCGTAATCTTTCGATTCCAGGATTTTCCAGGAACTCCAGGAACCGTGCGGACCCTGCCTTTTAATTTGTTTTTTACACTTCTGCACATTGTTACACTTCTGCACATTGTTACTCTTCTGCACATTGTTACACTTCTGCACATTGTTACACTTCTGCACATTGTTACACTTCTGCACGTTGTTGCACTTAATTCTTACACTTTTCCGCTCTTTTACACTTTTTACAGGTGCACATCACGACATACTCACATTCTGCTCCTCTAGGATATGCTGCAAGAGCCAGTGGAAGATGTTGATCAGGTCCAAGAACAGGTCGGGGCTCGCGCGGTCCAAGTGTGCAGTACCGGACATCAGTTTTGTTGCGGTCATGTGTACCGATGCCATCACTTCACTGATTGCGTGGACATGGCTGCCGCCATTGGGCCACAGGCCGTCCAATTTGGGAACAACCCGTTGCTCCAACTTATACGTGGCCACCTGGAGTGTAGAAACCAAAATGAGAGGGCAGAGAGCGACAGGCAAAAGAGAAAGGTCGAAACAATCCAGAGAGGAAAGAGTGGTCAGAGGGAGAGCAGGAGGGATCCAAACATGACTTGGCATCAAGTTATGAAACATATATCAAAACCAAGTAGCTTCATTGTGCAGAACAAAACGCAAAAACTTAGCCATGCCGCTGTGCATTGGTATCTGTACTTCCTTTCTGGAGTAGCAAACTACCATGGAGTTCAGAGAAAAAAGTATGACAAAGAGAAGACAAAGAAAGAGAGAGCAAAGAATGGACAAAGGGAGATAGGGCTTGAACCTACCGCACCATCAACTAGCACAGCTGGAATGCCACGATCTTAAAGTGCTCTGTCTTTCAGTCAACCTGCGCCGAGTGGCAGAGCAATGGTGATGGTGGCATTCTGGCTTTGCTAGGTGATAGGGCTGCAAGTCTGAACCTTCGCCATGGTGACAGGGCTGCAAGTCCGAGCCCTCGCCATGGTGATAGGGCTGCAAGTCCGAGCCCTCGCCATGGTGATAGGGCTGCAAGTCTGAACCCTCGCCATGGTGATAGGGCTGGAAGTCCAAGCCCTCGCCATGGTGATAGGGCTGCAAGTCTGAGTCCTCGCCATGGTGATAGGGCTGCAAGTCCGAGCCCTCACCATGGTGATAGGGCTGCAAGTCCGAGCCCTCGCCATGTCCGTTCTTGGTCTTCTCTTGCCAATGTGTGCAAAAGCACCTTTTGTTTTTTAGCCGAGTGTATGCAAATGTCACAGGGGATATACCTCTGCGAAATCGCTGTGACTCCAGCTGGCAAAGTGCTGAGCGGTGGCGTGGCTGACGATGCTTGGGACGTTCTCCATCAGGTGGCGGAGCTCGCCACCGTTCTCATTGACACAGACCAAGACGTGAAGACGAGTTCGAACCTTGGAAAGGAGCTTCTCCACAGCACCATCGCCAAAGTCAAGACCACCGCCAAGCTTGGTTCCTGTCAGGGAGCTCGTTGCCTTCGCAACAAGTTCTGCTGAACTGTACATCTTTGGGCAGATGCCTAGTTTTGAACAGGCAATAAAAGACGAAATAACGGCAATCAAAGTGAAATAAATTTTGAACAAAAGTGTCAGAAAGCTTCAAGAAAGTGTTGAGATAAGTGAAGGTCTAAGAAACCTTCCTAAAGAGGCAACTACATTGTGAATAGTCTGATTTGCTTGCGGTCATCACATCTAAAATACATGCTCCAAAGTCAGCATGATTGACAGACGCAAGTAAACAAGCTGAGACCAGGACGGTAAGGCAATCGCCTGGTAGCGATTTGGTGCCAAATATTTGAGTTCTGGTCTTGACACATAGTTGAGCATTAATTTCATCGAATGTTCTTTAATCAACGTTTAGGTCATGTTGAAAAGCTGCAAGCCATTGCTTGATGATGCATTGACCAAGGGAAAAGAAGCACACGTTCTACTGAGCGACATGTACAGAAGTTCATTAACCTCGGCCATGGTATACACAACCCTCACCCTCACGCATAAACTCTGCAATCATCTGCAGCGCAGCCACTGGCCACTCGCCGCTAACCAACACAACAACGTGCGTCTCTTTGATGATAGCAATGTCCACCGCTCGACGCAATACTGTCAGCACATGCTGAGACAAGGCCACTTTGCGATTCTTGTCTAAGCTGAATCCGACGGGTGAGAGATTCAGAACCTAGCATCAAGACCCGAGAGGAGGTGAAACAAGACACTGCAAGTAAGTATGGCAAATGCAATGTACAGGAAAATCATTCCGTGAAAGGTATGCACATTTCAGCTGCTTGACATATTGGCGACCATTTCATCGGAAAACAAGACATGCCTGCCAGAAAAGGAATAATTCCAATCTACCTTGCAGCCGACGGCACATGCGGCCAATTTAACCGATGTTTTCCGACCAGAGCCATGTGGCCCTATCAGAAGACCATGGTGCTGTGGAAGCATCTGAAGAGAACAGAGATAGCAACAAAGAGACAGAAGGTATGGCAAACGGGAGAGAGTGAGGGGAGGACAGAGAGGTAGAAGGGAACAGAATGATCCGGTAAAGACAAGAAGCTGAAAGAAAACAAGCAGTGGAAAGACCGGAGAAATTACGTGAAACACGAGAGACCAAAAATAAAAGCAAGGAATAATAGAGCATAAAAATGGGGAGGAAAGCTGGACATGTAACAATTATTGTAACAATTATTGAGATGAAATTTCACATGAGAGCTCGTAATAAAGCCTCAAACAGCACCAATTTGTGTGCACCAACGCACAGAAGCTCACTCACCAACAAACGGCACAGCTTGGCCACGCGATCAATGGCCGCTGGGAAGAAGACCAAATCCAAGGGAAGTCGAAGATCCTCATGCTGATTATGAGTCACTAGAACATCTTTCAGAGCTTGCTCAAGCTCGCCGCTGCCACATTCCTGGTATGAAGCTCGACCGGCATCCGCTCTCTGCTCACGAGCCACGGCACCTCGATAAGGCCGCCGGTTTCCCGGAACAAGATGTTGTGTGAAGACCAGCGAAGATAGCTCTTCACCTGGAAAGAGACAAGATACGATTAAACACAAGAAGGGAATGAGTGATGGGGGAAGAATCCCAAGGCTTTGATTTCATGGATATAGCTTAGGGACGGAGGGAGGGAGAGAGAGAGAGAGAGAGAGAGAGAGAGAGAGAGAGCTGATGACAGCTTGAATGAAGAGGAAGGAGCAACACCATGCATGGTGTAGGTTGATTTCAGTGTGCTACAATACATGTACAACAAAACAAAACAAAAAAAAAACATATTGAAACTGACCTCGCCGCATAAGTGAATCTGGAGGTACGAGGACGAGGCCCTCATCGTCTTCTTCTAACTTGAACTCAACTTCTGCTGAGTCTTCATCAGATGAACTAGCAGCTGCTGCGGTTTCCATTGCGGCTCTCCTTCCGCTGCGTCGCCGACTTTTCACCTGACGTTGAGAGACGGAGCGCTTTCTGGTGGCCCGACCACTGCGACGAGAGCTTGCACGGAGGCTATCGATGCGACCCTGGGGCAGGCCCAGCGCATGGCTAGCTTCCGGCTCACCCCCGCAAAACGACTTCTGCACAGCTTTGACCAGAAGAGAGTTGAACCAGCTGAGCTGCTCAGCATCCGACATCCCGTCCGAATAGGTACGTGCCATTTCATGGCACCACAGCCGGACAATCACTTTTAACATGGGAGGCGGTCCCGCCGCTGCCTTCTCATCGATTGCTCCAATATTCCTGCCTGGTCCTTGGAAGCCACGACGCCGAGACTTTCCACCATCGCCTGCTGCCACTCCTCGAACGCCGCGCTCCTGGAAGTTTGTCCACGCAGCTGGCTGCCTGAAGCCCAGATGTCGTGGTTTTGAGCCGGGAGAGAGAAGGAGCATTCCTTCGACAACACGAAAAACATGCTGCTGGTTGAAAGCAAAGTGTGGGTAGCATGGCTGGGGATGGAGCTCAGCCGCAAGTCTGCGATAAACTTGCAGTGTGGCATGAACCAGGGACTGAAAGAGAACAACAGAAAAAATATGTCAGAAGCTCCGGCTGGGTACACTTACGATAACCCTATCATCCACAAACACTTTTGTCTAACAGACAAATATCACACATCGATCGATGTCTGCAACAGTGTTGGAATATTGTATTATTTTTGAAAAAGTATCCTCCACCTAGTTTAGAAATGAATTGTGCTTTTGTTGCTGGGGTGCAAAGTGTAATACAGGTCCAACATTTGTCCATAAATTTGAAAAGGTGGAAAGACCTTTGACTCTACACTTTCTGTCCAGCATGAAAAGCACAAGAGTGCAAACAGTCAATTTGAAAAGGTGGAAAGACCTTTGACTCTACACTTTTTGTCCAGCATGAAAAGCACAAGAGTGCAAACAGTCTGTAGTCTACTGGCCACCATTGTACAGTGATTTTAGCTATTGGTTGTATTTCTTTAAACACCAAAACATTCCAAGGAACAACCTAAACGAACATTTTTCATTGCTTTGTCACCCTCCATTTTACTTCAAGTCTTCAGTAATTGGATTGTGTTCACAAAGTGCCGCCAAAAATGAGAACATTCAGATCGCTGCAGCCAGAAAGCTAGGCAGCAGCAATCCTGTCGGCAGTGAGACAAAACGAAATGAATGATTTCGTTGCGTCACCAGCAGTATTTTGGAAATCACATACATGCAAATGGGGGCTTCAGGCAGCCCGGAGGACTGACGAGAAAGTTCACAAAACACGATTACCGCTCGCAAAACAAATTTTACCCGCAAAGAAATCTCCCATTCACTACTCAAATAATGCATTGCCGGTAAAAGTTCATCGATTGCCGGTAAAAGTTCATCAATTGTGGCGTTCAGTTTACTTCGCCAGCAGTCCTTGTCGTCTCCCATCCACCTGTATACATCGGCATGTACGGAGACGAATGTGGCGCGGCCAGGGTCATTTATACCGCATTCACTTCCCAAAAGTTGACTTCGTCGATCACTGCCGGGATTAGTGCAATTTGCCCTCAGCGTTTCAGAAAGCGTCAAGAACAAATTTCAATAATCCGGAATGCTCAAATCCATAGCTGCTATAGATTTAGCTCCCTTTGGTGGAGAACTTTAAGGTACTTACAGCAAGCATCCTTCTTTCTGGTCGCCGGAAGCAAGCTCTTTCCGAAAAACAACGATCGTGATCACACCAGTACAGCTGGGCCATCCTCAGACATGGGTGCAATGCCTCTAGAAGTAGATTATAAGGGGTCTACATGCTTTGTATTGCTCGAAGAGCACTTTCCGAAGCTTACCGTCCATCTGAACATTCTGGGGTATAGCCTACTCCAATCAGTAGGTCCCCATATGTGAAATGTACGTGGATCCATACGTGCCCCTTACATACCGGCCTTGCCTGACTGGTGATCCCTCACGCATTGCTCATACATGCCTCTGGTTCGGACACGACACACCCCAGGTGCACTCACACCCCTAGCCCCGCGGTTGCTCATCGACACATATCCCATCGATTGAATGCACATGCACCAAGATGGGGTAAAGGCGGGACATTTTGAAGGTGAAGAACGTTTCACCTTGACGTCTGTCTGCAGAAGTAGCAGTGAAGCCAGCTGGTATATGGTGCAGAATGGACAGCGCTAACGCTGAAAATAATCCTAAATCAAATCCCAAAGATCAAGGACGAAGATCAATTTTGTCCTGAGTGATCAAACACTGCAGGAAGCCAACGCAGACGAGACATTATTCAGGTCTCGGTAAAAACCGGGTGGCGTGGCAGCTCGCCGAAGAG
The DNA here is from genome assembly GCA_028571005.1 of Clathrina lutea. NCBI lineage: Eukaryota > Metazoa > Porifera > Calcarea > Clathrinida > Clathrinidae > Clathrina > Clathrina lutea. The sequence goes on from JAOWAR010152650.1 coordinate 11,217, forward strand.
GTCGGAACAAGGCCATGATAACAAAAGGAAAGAAAGAGAAGGAAAGTAGCGGACTCGGAGCTCGATCTGTGCCAAGTGTTTCTACGGCAACAAGTACAGGCTCGATCTGTGTCAAGTGTTTCTACGGCAACAAGTACAGGCTCGATCTGTGCCAAGTGTTTCTACGGCAACAAGTACAGGCTCGATCTGTGCCAAGTGTTTCTACGGCAACAAGTACAGGCTCGATCTG
>JAOWAR010152651.1:0-11154 GCA_028571005.1 Clathrina lutea
GTGGTACATTTTTCCTGATCTCATGACTCACTTCCCTTCTTTCTGATTTTTCGTTCTCCGTGTTCAATTCATATTATTATTATTATTATTATTATTATTACCAAGCAATGCAACATTTAGCCTGTCGCCGACTTCGACCAAAAATAGAACGTTTGTTTCAAAATGTGCAGTCAATCTTGGTGAAGTCGAAAGTCCACCAATATGGGCTTGATAAGGGTCAAAGTTCAGTTCAAAATTTCGCATGTATAAATGAATAGTGAGATTGACATCAGACTGACCTCCTTCAGCTGATGCATTGCTGTGTAGTGGTCTTCATCGATAATCTTCAACTGACTGGTACGGCCGGCTATGTCCTCTAAACAAATCAAGAGAATCAAAGACATTCCTGATGACTAGTGAATGGTGGTCAGATTTAGCTACTTGAAGAGTTTTCTTTCTTCCAAACCTAACTTCACCCAGGATGTGGTCAAGCTATCCTACAACTTAGCAGGAAGTATGGCTTCCAGAGCATTAAATATTTGCAGCCTTAGATCTGAGGGAAATCTAATGTATCTTCCTCCTCCTCCGCTCCCCCTCTAAACTTTCAAGAAATCCAGTGAACGGATCAGGGATCAGTGTGTTCAGCCATCTATCATGGCAGCTCTATAGCTTCTCCAAATCCAATGCTTTCAACATTCTCGACATGCCACAAAAGAGGTTTACCTCCCACGAGCAAAATATGACTAAATGAGAAGGAAGTGCCTTCATACCCTCAGCTTGCCACTGTCTGCTTTTGCTGCTGATCGTTTCCTTTGCCTGCAATAGACAAGAAACACAATCATTTTAGTTTTTTTTTTAATATCAACTGAGAAAGGAAAAATGGAAGGGTGCAGTCACTCACCACGCCTGTCACCTTTCCCAGCAAATGCGGACGCTCTCCACGCCTCTCACCTTATCTGGAGCTGATATCTTTGATGGTTTTCTATGGTGCGTGCTTATATGCCGGTATTTCAGAAAAGAAGGTCCTTCGCACCTTTTCAATCTTCTCCTTCAAGGTGTTGAGCGACAAACTGATGTCACGTGCCTGCATCTTCTTCTGTCTCAATGTATCTGCATAAACAGAGGGCAAAACATCACATCAGACTTCCTCTTCCCAAAGTTGCTGATTGATGTTCAGCAAAAGGGCATAAAGCAGTGTGCTAGCAACTTCTCTCTCTCTTTCTCTCTACATCTCCCTCTCAGTCTTTCAGTCTTTATCTCTCTCAGTTTCTCTCTCTCTGTCTCAGCCTCTCTCTCTCAACGTCTCATTGCCTCGAGCTTTCCGTCTTGTTTGAGCCAGGCATTTCAATCAACTATTTTTGTACTTTGTCACGCTTGCCTTTGTTGCTGATGAAGACCTTGTTGATGTCAGCACCTTCAGCACTTTTAAAGTCTTCAAATGCTTCCTCTCGAGGAGGTGGCGTACTGGAGTATGAATGAAGGATATAGAAGTCAGTCAGGGCACAACAGAGTATTCAGAGTAATCATAGGCGGGGAGTGCACTATTGTTTCCAGAAGAAGCAGGCAAGTACAGACCCGACAGGAAAATTGATTGTTCCCCTATGAAATGGGAGAGACCCAGGGTTGACCCAAAGAGAGTGATCAATGCTAAGGCAGGGCTGAAGGTGTACCAGAGACAAAATGGTTCGAAGGTTCAGTCTGCAGCTTTAAGTTTGACAGGGGACGATCTCGCCTAAAGATCGCTCCTTGAACGATCATGAAACTCTTAGCTGCAGACTGAACTTTCAAACCGTTCTGTCTTGTTAGTAAGTTCCCTCTAATAGAAAGTGTTTTGCAAAATTTCATTAGTAAACCAAACTCATGCCTTTCACATTGTCAGTGAGAGTCCTTGAGTAACTTAATTCCATTACATACTTTTCGAAACACTAAAGAATCAACTATAGAAGCTTCTTTTCTTTACAGGAAAAACCAAGCTTGGCGCAATCACTTCAGTGAAGCTGTTCATACCTTTGACATGCAGCTTATCCTTCAAACCTATCACATGATAAGGCTGAAAGAATGTCTCTATAAACAAACACAGCATAAATTCAGAAGGAACTGTACCTTGGCCGAGCTGCGGTCGTCTCGGTAGCTGTCTGCACTTCAGACCCGACCGCTGCCAAGATGCTGACCTGTGATGATTCCCCAACAGCTGAGCCGCTTCCTACAGCTGTGCTGGAGCCAAGCGAGCCTCCAGAAGGTCCTGCCGCTGCTAGGCCTCCCCGTGCTTGGGTTGTGGTTGTCACTGCCATCGGCGGGGGTGAAGATCCAGTCTTCGTTTGTCTAGAAATGAGAAAATTGAGCCCCTAAACACTCTTAGACTACCATGATCAACATGGAGATGTGTACGCAAGCCAGTGCAGAGAGGGAAGGACGCATTAATAAGTACAAAATATCCTAGGCCTCTTTCATCCCCAAAATATCCTAGGCCTCTTTCGTCACCAAAATATCCAAGGCCTCTTTCGTCATCACAATATCCTAGGCCTCTTTCGTCCCCAAAATATCCTAGGCCTCTTTCGTCACCAAAATATCCTAGGCTCAGTCTTTCGTCACCAAAATATCCTAGGCCTCTTTCGTCACCAAAATATCCTAGGCCTCTTTCGTCACCAAATTATCCTAGACCTTGGTCGTCACCACAATATCCTAGGCCTCTTTCGTCACCAAAATATCCTAGGCCTCTTTCATCACCATAAACTTTTCCCACCTTGGCTTGCTCTTTGGACCCTCCCTCTTTTTCAAATCCTATTTCTCATCACCTCCCCTTCTGTCTCTCTCTCTCTCTCTCTCTCTCTCTCTCTCTCTTTCTTTCTCCCTCTGTCTCTCTCTCTCCCTCTGTCTCTCTCTGTCTCTCTCTCTGTCCTAGACAAACACACACACAGCCCATAAACACAGACACAAAGAGAAATCTTCAAAATCTTACAAAGACTTCTCCTTCTGGCTGCGTCTGCTCTTCAGACGTTTCGAAGCCACGGCTGTGTCTGTCACAGCCTTCATGTCAGCAGTTGCCTAGACAACACAACACATGCAGCATACCAGAGGTGACTCAGTACATCTCCGGTGATGGTCACAGTATATCTAAAAGGAATCTTTCTGGATGACATAATTAACAGTGCCTGAAGGAATGTGAAGAAATATGGCTGCTACCCTTATTGCAATCATCAGATCGCTACGTTGGAATCAGTGTAGCATCCCTGTTCACGAAGCTAAACTTTCATATTGATACCATCCATGGGCTGATATCCGATTTCTGTTCACAGTTGAGAGACCAGAACTTCAAACCAATCACTTCTGTCAGTGGATTGTTTCAGGGGATTTCTTCTTTCCGTCATTATTGGTGTTACAAAAGGATGCTCTCCAAGATGGCTTCTCAGTTGCAAATTAACACATGGTGTGGATCAAGGGACTTACACAGACCATATTTTTGGCTGCCATCATGGTAGCTAATAGCAACCTCATCATGCCAACATAGTAGCTAATAGCAACCCTCGATATGCCAACACAGTAGCTAATAGCAACCATCACCATGCTAGCATAGTAGATAATAGCAATCCTCACCATGCCAACACCGAAGCCCTGGCCATCAGTTTCTCCCACCAGACCATCATCCTGTGCCACCTCGCCGGTCACCGACACCCGACTGCCCAGCTGACCCTGCTTCCCCCAATGAGGAAGAAAAGACACTTTTCAGTTTTAGACGCTATAACGTTTCCTACGCATGACATCTGTGTCTTGACCACAGCAGTTGAAGCCTAAAGCTTACTCTACAATTTATGTCCCTATCTCATCGCCACAGCAACCAGTGTTGTGTCTAACGTCCGATGCAATTTGCTGTTCCATTTGGTGAGAAAGACAGAGGTAGGGAGATCAGTGAGCAATGACTTCATAAAATTCTGATTCCAGGCTCTATCCTCACCAGCTTTCGTTTTTCCCTCCCCACAGGAGGTCCTGTCTGACCAGTTGGGAAGATATCTCCACCAGCACCTATCTTGGCTCGAAGACGCGCCTCAACACCAGCTTCCATCGTCCTGAAATCAGTGGAGAGCCCAATAAAGGAATGGTTATTTTTGTGTATTGACCGGATTGAAAGCCTGCTCAGCTGATGAAGGGCATCACTAATATATTAAGAAAATTACAATGTTCTTTACTATCTATAGGGCAAGTTTAAAACAGAAAAGCACTGAATTGGGTTAAAAGTCTAATTGCTGGCTTCTTTCTTTTCGGAATCAGTGAGTGAGAGCAGATTGATAAACTATTTAAAATGTCTTCTTGAAAGCCTTGATTATGAAGTCATGCTGGCAGACGATGCTGAAGCAGAACGGAATAGGTCCGCTCTGTCTTACCGGTATAACTCGCGGAATTGGTGAAACACCTCTCGCACCTGGCGCACACTGTCAATCTGTAGCAAAAAGTGCAACACTGTCTCACTATGTTACTGTGCTACTGATGTTCAACCAAGAGGACCAAACATTTGTTTGCAAAGGTTGTACCAAAATGCGAAGAGAGAACATTAACCTGAATTTTGCGTTCTTGTGCCAATGGGCAAAATAGACCACATGACATCATCACACGTTAGCAACCATTGCCATGGGAAATCATTCCATGCATCGATCATGATATGCTGTAATCAAGGCATAGGAGAATACGGGGAAAAGACCAATTGCAATCCACGCTTAAGTCGTTGTTCTCGTTCTGTGGCATACACTGCTTTTAAGGAGAGCATGAACCTTCTCCCCATTCTTCGTGCTAACTGACCAACGTCGGTTGCTCCTGTTGAATCCGTTGTAGTGCGAGGTTGGCCTACTTCATACAACCCCAGTGTAACAAGGCGGAGACACCACACAGACGAGAGACTAAGCAAGGAAGGATCATTTAGAGGAACTCTAAGCAAGCAGAAGAACAAGCACAGAGGAGAGAGAGACGTGGCAAGCACATGCGAGAGAGGCATGGCGTAGCATATGTGGGTGTGATCCAAAATAACCAAAAACAGCGTCGGTAAACAATACATCAAAGCACAGATAACAAATATGAACGGTCATCACACCATGAAAGGAGAATGAAGAGGGCAAAGTGAGCTGTTCGAATTCTGGCAAATGCCAGGTCAAGGGCCGGGAGAGCAGGCTTTCAGGTGTTTTTCACGGCTGGAGAATTCCCCTGGCAGTACAGTTCGGCAAAGAGCCCTCTGACATAGGCCTCTAAGTATACTGTTCGACCTCGTTGATACTTGCCCAATAGTAACCTCGCCATGTTCACCTCAACTGCGCCTCAGTCAATATGTAGGCTTTGAAAACTATTGGGCGGTATCAGATCAGCCTTTATTAATTGTCTTTGTACTAATTGCGCAATTGACTCCATCTCCTGCTGCCTCTGCCAAGATATTTCCAGTGACAGCATCTACCCACCTTAATTTCTCCGCTTCTCCCCTTCTTCTCCAGGTACTCCTGGACTTGCTCACGAATCTGCTGTTTCTCCACCATAGTGAGGGGCTCATACCCCACAGGTGCACGGCCGGCCTGCAGAGAAATTCACTTAGAAACTCTTTTACGAAGCTGGAGTAATAAAATATATCATGACATTCTTATTTCCCACGAGTAATAAAATATCTCATGACATTCTTATTTCCCACTCCAATGAACCAAACTGTATTGTGCACGCAGTAATCTCTTATGGCAACATAAGGCTACTGAACGGTGATATTGTCTTCACTCCCTAGCATCACGGAAGAGTTAAAAAAAAGTCCAATATTTTATTTAAAGTCACTCAGAATGCAGTCAAAAACACGTCGTCTGCTTGGCATGCACAGTGCAACGTGCACGCATAGCTTCAAGATATGCAGAAAATGTGATTTTATGATTGCCTTCAGAACAACCTTAAGATTCGAGGGAGCTTCTCAGAGGTGAATATCAATTGATGTGTTGCACATGAGAGAAGAATGGGTTTCTAAATGGAGGACAAATTTAATCATGTATTTCCTTTCTCTTCTCTCTCTCTCTGTCTCTTTCTCTCTCTCTCTCTCTCTCTCTCTCATATCCACAGCAAAGATATATCACCACACCCACATCCTCAGGATGTGCATGTACATCTTCAACCCACACACCGCTGCAGTATACTGATGACGTCATAATTCCTGTCTGCTGATAACATATTTTGCATTCTGTACCATTCGGGAAAAGTCACATGTTGTGTTTGATAATGTCCGTATTCAGTCAACGATTTAATGCAATGAAGAGTGTCTGCTGACGTCAACATGGTTATATTTAATTGCAGATGGAGACGATTCTGGCAGCCCAACTGCTGGGCTAGCTCTAGTAGTAGTACAAGTGCACATGATTCCAATGTTATTTTATATTAAATTTTCTATAATCATTTTGCAGTGCGGGTGTCAGGGGATGTACTGACAAGAGATTGTACCGGTACATTGATTCTCACCAGGGTGTCCCTCATTGATAGCTCCTCCCTCAAGTGCCGAATTTCTTCCTTGTGCTGTTCAAGTAACAACTAGTAAAGTAAACAATGAGTATGAGAAATCCTTAAAAGGAGAGACATCGCCAAGAAAAACAAGGGTAAGTGAGAAAAAACACTGAGTCCGGGATGGAAAGATGGCGCAGTAAAATCCAAACTGAGACCTAGGTGGAAAGATTGCAGTAAGAACCAAACTGAGACCTATGATTCTTTGGCCTTAGCTTCCCCTACCAGTTTCTGTTGGAGGTACAGATTTCTCTCGATCTTCCTCAAATAGAGAGTAAACTAAGTTTAGAGACTGAGACCTTTCTGAGTTCTGTCACAACATCTTGGAGCCAGAGGTAAGCTTAAGCGAGCCTTTTTGCAATTTCTCAGTGTTGCAATTTCTCAGTGTTGCAATTTCTCAGTGTTGCAATTTCTCAGTGTTGCAATTTCTCAGTGTTGCTTTGCAAACTTACTGCAAAGTCGTACTCGACGTTTGGTGCTGGCTGAGATGGCACACACATGATTCGAGTGGCAAAACGCAGAGTAGACAGCTGCAGAGGTAAGGTCATCAACAAGTCTTAACTATGTTGTTGGTTGAGTTTTCAGGCCTGCCATCTTGAAAAACACTTCTTGGCCTTCCCATTGGATCAAAATGAATTAAAATGCTATCTCTCTTTCTCTCAAGGTCACAGCTCCACTTGAATAACCTTTGTTAAAGTTAATTCAAGCGGAGCTATGACTTTGAGAGGGAGAGAGAGTTCTTTTTTTTTATCTATTCTGATGCCATCATCGATTGAGTCTTCCCTCTTCAGCTGTGTGGAAACTTACATCATTGATAACGAAGGGTTTTAAGCATGGTGTGATAATTACATTCAATCATTGACCGATTTTTTTTTCATTTTGTGGTCTCAAGATGGCTCCGTGGGTAAACTTTGAGATAACCGTGTGTGAATAGCTTTGTGTACCCATAGTAGTAGGATGTTTTGCTGATTACAGGATGAGTTCTGTCATAAATCCTGTTTGTCAGTAAAATTCTCTGAAGTTTGAAATGAATTGATACAGAGGAGGAGGAGGAGGAGGAGGAGGAGGAGGAGGAGAGCTTCTTCAGAGAATTCATGCTGGGCTTCCTGGTGCAACTGAACTCCCCACGCACCAGCTACATTACAACAAACAGTGTTACATCGAAACAAATATCATTACATTGAAACAATTTAACATTGTTATATTGAAACAAACATCGATACATTGAAAGCAAGCTTGTTTTTCTGCATATTCTCTGCAGACAAAAAGGCAACACGTCGGTCCTAATTCGCCTGATGATCTTTCTTTCTTGTTTAGATCTGGCACAGTTAAGGGAACTAAATGCCAAATCAGTCAAGTTTATTTCAACTCAATCCTTCATCAGAGCTTGCGACTGTGCGTTTCCCTTTTCTGCATTGAAATTGCTTTAATAGAGCTTCAAGTGTTTTGTCTTTCAGGTTAGCCTTTGGTGTATTCTTTCATGTGCTCTCGCAGCACTGAGCTTTCCGACTTACTGTTTCTTCAATCTGCTCAGCTTCTGCCCAAATGTTTGCAATGAAGTGTGTCTTGCAGCTGCCACCTTGAAATGTTGAAACAAGGATGTACACTGATCATCAAGCTGTACTTCAAATTATACTTTTCTTGATTAGGCACAACCTGATATAGCCACTGTGGCCTTTCTAAAGCCGAGCCTGTCACATGATGAGTCATTGCGGCAGTACATATATGGAGCCTAAGTACATCCACTGGTGAATTAAGGCTGCCATAGCAACCTCATTTGAAGAATGATGTTCGAATCCGAGCGCTCAAACCCCAATAACAGAAGGTAGATCGAGTATATAGGAATGTTTTTATGGTGATAAAGGTGCAATGCACCATGGCATTATTCGTGTAAGCTAGTGCATTTTGTCACAGTCACACAGCATTAAACAGGATGTTCAAACTCAATTGTATTAACAGCTCAAGACACAAAGACAACTTGAGACATGGCATAAGCAGCACCCACCACTTCAATTAGCATGCATGCATGCAAGGTCCAAAAAGTAAACTGATGATCACTATAGCGATAACATTAAGGTCAATCGCTCCACATCACAATACGCAGATTATTATGCATTTGTTATAGCTCCAACGTGGTGCTTGGACACCAGTTGTCAGTGCTAGAAAGCTTGATAAGGCTCCTGTCTTGACAAAATGGTGAGCTGACAGTGAACTAACAGCCTTCCCTACGTAAACCGGCACTGGCCCAGACTTAATCAGGCCAGACTCTGATGTAGAGTTGCACTGACATCGAATGGATTCTTACCAATGCTGTCCTTCAAAAAGTGTGTCAGCTTCGACTGGCGAAACGGGATGTGTTCTCGCTTTTTGTCCGCCAAAGCAACCACCACCTGATGAAAGTGCGGGAAAGAAAAAGAGAACAATGAAACTGAAAATCTTGGGGAAGAAATTGAACAATCAAATATATTTCTTTTCTCCTTTCCCGACTGGCACAGATCGGATTCGAACCTACGGCGATATGGCGCCTAGCCGAACGGAAATCCCGGTGTCAATTGCTCAGACCAATTCACCTGCTTAAAAAGTCGGGCTCATGGCGGGCTTTGGTCTTTCCATACGACACGATCGAACCTCGGTTCTGTATAGCACTACGATGTGGCTCGCATGTCGGAGCCTACTGATCGCAATGACCTGAGCTGAAATGAACTGATGAAGATTGAGAAGGAGAGGATGAAAGACGGAGAGAGATAAACCCAGGATTTCGAATTATCAATAAAAATTTCTTCAATTTCTTCCCGGATATTTTCAGTTTCATTGATAGCTTCAGTTCGAAATCCTGGGTTTCTCCCTCTCCGTCTTTCATCCTCTCCCTCTCAATCTTCATCGGTTCATTCCAGCTCAGGTCATTGCGATCAGTAGGCTCCGACATGCGAGCCACATCGTAGCGCTACAAAGAACTGAGGTTCGACCGTGTCGTATGGAAAGACCAAAGCTCGCCATGATCCCGACTTTTTAAGCTGGTGGATTGGTCTGGGCAATTGACACTGGGCTTTCTGTTCAGCTAGGCACCGATTCGTCGCAGGATTGAATCCGATCTGTGCCAATCGGGAATGCAGAAAAGAAATATATTTGATGATAAAGAGAACGTCTTTGTCACTTTAGAGTCTCTTCTATAGAAATGTCCTATCTGTCTATTCTGTAAAACATGCAAGTGGCATCTACAAGGTCCTTTAAATCACAAAGAAAGATAAATACTGCAGTTTCAGTGATGAGCAACTGCTATATATGGTAAAAGATATTTGAAGGTAAAATTAGCCCTTGGAGATATCAATAGACCTTGCATTCACAGCGACTTTTATTTCTTCACCGGGTCTTCATCGCCACAACCTCAGAACAAGAAGAAAGACGCTTCCTTCTTCTCAGCAATTCGGGCCAATATGTGTTGTTATGAGTATTGTCACCTATGTGACCAGAAAAATTATTGGTTCAAAAAGTGCACACTCAGCGTTAGCGTGCACCAAGCAAGAATTCAAAGGATTGGCGCTCATGTAATTGTTTATCATTGTTCTTCCTTTTCTATTTTTCAATGTTCAACACAACAGATACAAGCTCTTCTCGAAATTGATTGCAACAGGCGGGGGTCACGATAATTCTGTAATTTTCTCATTTCTACAATCATCAAATGGAAGACACAAAAGTACTAGTCAGAAGTACTACGTAAAGTTGAGGTAAAGCGTAGAGAAGGGACAGACGACGGTTGAACGAATAGAATGGATATATTTATGTATTTGCTCTGTACTGACTAAATCTAGAGGGCTGTACCACTCGGCTTAGCTCCGGCATCTTGCAGAAAGGACGACATGCATGGACAGGCAGAACTTTACAAAAAAAAGAATCCAGGCTGCTTTGCATTGACCGACCTGTTCCAAGAATGAAAGCGATCGATTGATGTACATTGCTTCCTGCTCAACTTGCCCATTTGGCTGAAAGTGAACACAACAAACAAGACAAGAAAATGACGGTGAGAGTTGAGGCAATCTCAGGTCTCCTTCAAAAGATGAAAAGCCAAGAGCCCAACCAAACCCTCTGTGCGCTGGTGAGAGAAGGATAAGCATATGTGGAGCCAGGATAAGGAAACCTGACTGTAAAGATCAAGGCTGACCTCAGAGATGATGGCATCATCTTTCACATGTGGGAGGATATCTTTTTTTATGCCTAAACTGTTTGCTTACAAAGTTATATTTAAGCTGGAAAGGGTTTTGCTCGGAGAAAAAACACCGGAGTTGAGCCGGAAATTCTCAATCACTTCTAGCCAATCTGAGCTTAAGCAAGTAATGCTTCATTAAGATTCCTGCACGATTGGTTTGCATAGGTTTTTGCATAGGAAATGTGTAGGGTTTACATAGGTCTTTACATAGGGTTTGCATAAAGTGTCACATAAGGTTTGCATAAGGTGGGCATAAGGTTTACATAGGGTACACATGGTTTGCATAGGGTAAACATAGGATTGGCATAACCAACACCCTATGCAAACCCTATAGACCCTATACAAACTCTAAATTTTCTGTGTTTTCCCTAGGTTTTTTTGCAAAACTTGCAAAGGGAGTGCACAGGGATTTCCATAGACTTGGCATACTTTCCTGCAAGGTTTTGCATAGCTAGTTTTCTTTCGCC
>JAOWAR010152662.1:0-11153 GCA_028571005.1 Clathrina lutea
TTCCTCCCCCCCCCCCCCCCCCCCCCCCCCCTCTCCCCCTCGCCCCCCTCCCCCCCCCCCCCCCCCACCCCCGCTCTGTCCTTTCCTCTCTTTCTCTCCTGTCCTCTTATCCAGCTCCACATTTCTACCCAGTGGCTTCTGAGCCTTCAGTTCTTTCTATTCATTGTCTTTTGTACAATCCATTGCTGCATTTTCACCATTTCTTGCACCGTCAGGGTCTGGGGATGAGTACACAAGATGTGCCGGCAATTCACTGTATTATTTCACCCAGCCTATGAGTGGCATATGCATGGAACCACTGCATGCCCCATCTTCGCAGACCTGAACCCAGCCCTATTTCTATCTGATCTCTGCTTGGTGCCACATGATGCACATGGAAAAGTATCATTTTTGGACGACTGACCGCTCTATATGACGTACTCTGATCTCTTAGGATGTAAAAGAGGCCCAAGTACTTCACATGCCTTGTGCCTTTGCAATCGACCAAGTCCTTCACACCCGATTCATCAAACTGAGTTGAAGTAGAGCGGGCACATGCTTCCAATGGAACAGGAGCAAACAAGATTGAAATTTGATACCTCCTTGGTTGATTGGAAGTTTGCCTCTGCACCCCGGAGCAAGCAGAAGTACTTGCTAGCCCCACACATAGCTGAGGTGTCGTCCTGCCTCAAGCCCACATGAATAATTATGATGAAGGAACCAACCAAACGTTTGTTCCTTTTCACCTTCCAGCGAAGGGGGCAGTGCAGATTGAACTTGCAGCGAAATGACGCCAATCCAGACAGATCCGGAGATCCAATAATGCTTAGACTATTCCAGAAGCGAATGGATAGGTCTGAGGAATTGACATCAGGATTTGCCTTTGGCTAGGCTTATGTGGGCCCGGCCCACAGGTTTGAATGCGGACTGTCCCTCGGAAAAGCGAAAAACATTTTTGGACGGTTCAGTTTCTTCGCGGAGATTTTCAGTTTCATACAGTGAAGCAAGACACGATGCCAACTTTTTTTTTTTCTCAGACGCGGAGTGCAAGGGAAGTAGGCGAATGGATTGTTTCTAAATTGGCCATGGTCTTCCAACTGGTACTGGTGACCACTGTACCGCCAGGGCGCTTGCGCATCAGAATGCACCAGCGAATAGGTATTCTAGTTAACTTCCGCAGTGGCATGCGAAAGCAAGGCCAGTTTCTGTGGGAGTAAGTTCTTATCAAAAGGATTATGAGCCGAGGGGGGAAGAGTGAGGACCCACCGGCATTAAATACACGAACTGAATGACCTGGGGCAATCAGACAGACACATGCACGCACAGAAATGATTTAGTGTGCTACCACCTCCAGTCCCCATCGGCCTGTCGGTGCCAACAAACCACCCATGCAATTCAAAATGAAGATCCACATGCTGAACACAAGATGGATCACCGGGCCAAGAGTTAGAAGTCCATGCTGTCTGCCAGTATGCAAGAAGAACAGGTGAGACTCACCTGCACTGCGTCATATACCAAGGCCACCTTGCTGCTCTGCTGGTAGTTGGCCTCATCCGATGTAAGAGTGTAGTTTTGCTGGCAATCAGGCTGGCTGGCATTACACTTAAACAGCAGATTCCAGAGGAGATGAAGCCATGGATTATCTTTGTGTGTAGCTGGGTTCACCATGGCGATGTGATCATCAAAGTCCTTAAGTTCCACTGAGAAAGGGATCGGGCTGAGCGCTCCCTTCGCCGCTGGGAAGGCCTCTCCATCAACAAGTGGCAGGCTGTCACCCCATGAGTCCAAACCGATCCATGTGAAGTTCCCCTGCAGTATGCCAGGGGTCTCGCTGGCTAGAAGCAAGAAATTCCTGACGTTGTCCGGCTGCAAGAAGAGGACCACGACAGTGGCGTTGCTGTGTTGTTTGCTCGCATCCATGTCAAGAAGGGCATTCATTACATCCTGATAAGCCTGTCGGTTCGTGTGGAGGGTGTCAGCTGTGTTCAACGATCGCTTGGCTGCCACGCATACTCTGGGGTTGTTCAGCGAGCGGAGCTCATTCTCCGTCGCTTCAGCGCCTCCCCTGCCGAAGGCGTCCTCGCTGTATACTATGCTGATGTATGTCCATTTGAACTGCAGCGCCATCTCTCGAATGGCTTTGGTACTGAAGCGGTCGCTGGGTAGCACCCGAAAGAAATAGTTATACCGGTCTTCACTGAGTCGCTCGCTCGTCGCTGCGTAGCTCACCATAGGAATCTCGAACAGACCAAGCAGGTTCGTGGTCGCGATACACACCGAGCTGGAGTACGAGCCTACCACTCCGACGAGAGGACTACCCTCAGTCCCTGTTTGGGCGTTTCCATCAGCGGAACACTGCCCTTGTTGCAGGAATTGCAGGGCTTCTTGCACAGCGTTTGTATCCTTCAAGCATGTATCACGCATCTCGTATCCAATTGTGACTCCCGGCAGAAGAGTGGAGTTTCTGTTGACCAGGTCGATTGCTCGGCGCATCGCCTCCGTCCACTGGACCACTTGGAACAAGAAACTCGAGTCAGTTGGGTCTTTGCATTTCTGCTGATCATCGTCGTACGTTCTGATAGGAAACAGCCCTCCAAGAGTAATATTCCCCTGTCGTCCAGTGCATGACGTTGCTGCTCCTCCAGGACAGGGTCCGCACATTACAGCGCTAGCTGCACTCCCAGAGCTATATACACCGACCAGATGAAGCAGAAGAAGTGTCGGTAGGCTCCGAACGATCCACGGGCTTCTTGGCAGAGACACCGGGAACTGTTTTGGCGCCATTTTCTGGTTCTGTCCCATCGCACTGTTTAAATGTAGGAAGGCTTGGCGCCGCTGATGGAGCTCGGCCAGTGAAAACTTGGACCCGTTTCCAAAGGTTGAGGGCGCCCTGCCTCTTCAGTAGATCCTATACGTATCTAACAAAAGGTCATAGGGTCGGACCAACACTTAGTACAATAGGAGGCAAGCTGGCATTCCTGCTCTCCAGAATCAACCAAGTATAAAAGGTAGGCAATGTGACCTGTTGCGATCGATGGGGATAGAGAAGAAAGGGACGTAACATTCACGGGCCGTCACGACTCGCCGTGGAAGTCGAACTGCCATGCAGGAAGGCGTAGGCGCTGACTTGGTTGGTGCTAACCGCCAGGATGTTCGTTTGAAGTGACACCTGCCTTCTCGGATGATACATATGCAACACATGTGCAACATGGGAGCGAACTGACCGAAAAAAAGGAAGTTCTACTGTCAATCGTTTTGGTTAGTTGAAGTTTGAAACTAAACGTCAAACCTGGGTTAGGAAATTACTAAAATTAACCCCTTGGCCTGGCAATAAGAATGCGGTAGTGTACACAGTGCGTGCTTGCTCGGCATTGGTGGGGCACTACATTTCGGATGTTGGCAAGACGCTTCACCAGGATTCCTGGCTTCGTCACTGGCTTTCTGACGCATCTTCACAAAGGGAAAAGAATACAAAGAGGATACTGATACTTCTCGCATGTCACGTGATTGTTTCCATGGAAAGCTGGTCAATGATTGGCTGTTCAGCGCGGGAAGTATAAGTTCCTACGCGCCTCGTGATGTATTTGGGTATAAGGGTATGGAACCGACTTCTCGCATGTTTCAATGGACTTTCCTTATTAGGTCTCAAAGATCACGCATCTGTATTAACACCACAGTACAGGGAAAGATTTCTCGGAAGCAACCAGAAGGTATAGAAGGCAAGGTTTCTTTTTTTCAAGGGTGGGTGGTTGGGCACCACGACGAAAAATATAGCAGCCACTGACGAGCTGGAATGAAGAAGTGGAGAGAGAGAGAGGGAACCAAGCCGCGATCTGGAGCAACCTGGTCTCTGGGAATCGCGAGCTCGATCGGAATATTCAGCTCCCTTGCCATTTCAGGTGGCGCTGGATAGTTCTTCAGAGGTGGCCTTCTCGAAATCGATATCTACCTTCTTTTCAACAACATACTTACGCACAACACGAACCCACTTCTCTGTTGTTTTCCGAGTAGCTTCTGGAATACGACTTTCTGACACTTCATCGATATCGTCGGAACACGCGGACGCAAAACGCTTAACTTCAGCATTGAAATTTACAGTGACATCCGTCTCTCTCTCCTCTCTCACTCTTTGTCCCTCTCTCTCTCTCTCTCTCTCTCTCTCTCTCTGTCTGTCTGCTTGTCTCTCTGTTCCTATACCACCCGCTTAAAGGCGGGAAGTTTCAAATTTCCCGCCCGCTGAACAGCCAATCATTGACCAGCTTTCCATGGAAACAATCACGTGACGTGCGAGAATTGCTGGTACTTCCCTACTCAGGTAGGAACCTGGGAGGCTGCTCCCCCCCCCCAGGCGCTGCACAGAGCTGAGAGAGTGATACATGCCCAGAGGCAAGGCTCCTGCACGGAGAGTGATACGTACCGGAAGGCCAGGCTCCCCTCGCCCTGCACGGAGAGTGATTGATACACACCGGGAGGCTAGGCTCCTCCACGGCGTCTTCTTTTTCCTGTTCAGAGTGGGTAGAAGTGTTTGTGCTTTTGGGGACGGCTACACTCACCTCCAAGAAGAGCAATCGAGTGTGGTTCGCGATCGGTAGCCTCTCGGAACAAGACGGGAAGCAGCAAGCATAGCTTTTGTTGCTACTTCTCGTCGCGAAGGCTGACTTCGTCTCTATCTTGCATGCTGGCGTTGGCATGGCATTGTTATGGTGAAAAATGGGGTAGGTCAAGCGCCACGCCATTGGAGGCGAGGTTCTCCCAACTTCAGGAATCTTTTCCCTTACCCGCAGAAGAATGTCGTCGTACTTAGACCGGACATCTCCCAGTCGGGTACTTTCACCCTCCTTCTGCGCCTTGTACTCCTTCGTGAGGAAAACGTTTTCATGTAAACGGGGCCTAAGTCTCCCCAATGGAAGTGTTTGAGCCGCCTACGCGAGCAATTTCGTAGACTCCCCCTTTCCTTTTATCAACAGGCACAGCATTCTTGATCAGATGCCTCCATATATTTGCCATTCCCTCGGTGGAGCTCTGTCAACTACCCAGATCCCTACTTTCCTTAGCTCCCTGCTTATTTGCTCACTCACCCCGCTGAGGTACTGCAACACCACCGTGGTATCAGGCTTGTCCCACACAGTCTGATTTCCACGGTTTTTCTATGCTCTCCTATTAAAATCGTGCTCATAACAAAATTCCGTCGAAACCCATTCGTTTCAAAGGAACCGAAGAGGTCCACCGTTTTTATCAGTAAGGCAGTCAAGAAGTTGAACGAAATTAGTTGCTTCTCTTCTTCTTCCCATCAGTATCATCCTGGGCGTAATGCGTGTCAATTCTATCAAACGATGGCAGAATGCCTGCGCCCTTTGCACTCAAAGCATGTTGCGACTTGAAAGACGGAACCCCGGTTGATATGCGGCTTCTTTCGAAAAACACCGGTGGCAAGATTCCTTCCTGGCCTGTTTACCTGTTTACTAGATCAATTGGGAATGGTAATCAACCCTCTTCCTCTTTCTCACAGGTAAACTTCATGCTGTCATCCTGTTCGTTCAGGTGTTGCAAGACCTGGTCCGCGTGATTTCTTCTGTTTAAAGCAAAGACGTCGTCCGCCTACCTCTTCTATAGTTTCGGGGCAAAGCCATTCTTTGACGCTGAGAGCAGGGCTTCCTGTTCAAAGTTCTCCTTGAAAAGGTGTGCAACTACAGAATACGACACCGGCGATACCATGGCAGCACCATCTTTCAGGCGTTGAAACTTCTTGTTGAAGGAGAATTACACTGACCTCAAGCAGTAAGCTAAAAGCTCAATGATGTCGTCAACACTGAGGGGGTCCTTTCCGAAAGAGTCATACTCCAAACCACTTATGGCCAGATCCAACATACAATCGGTCGGCAGACTGGTGTAAAGCGCTTTGACATCATAGCTAATTATAATGTCGTCATCCTCAATTTTGACATCAGAGAGATCCTCGACAAACTCTTTACCGTTCTTTGCTGTGAACTCACTCCTGCCGACTAGAGGAGACAAGATCTTGGCTAGATATTTGCTGGCATTGTAAGTTGCCGCTCTAACCGCGGATATGACGTGCCTAACAGGATAGTCTGTCTTATACACATTTACTCTTCCGTCGAACCTAGACAGAAGCGCAGACGAAGATCTGTAAGGGAATCATATTCCGGTTTCTTGATGGTGTTTCTCTAAAAGAAATCCCATGCAATTCGATTGAGTCTGTTGTCAACCTCCTTGGTAGGGTCTTTCTTGAACACCTGGAAGGGATCTTTCTCAATCTCGTCGGCTACTTTTTTTTTTCAGAACCCACCTTGTTCACCACTACCGTGGTGTTTCCTTTGTCTGCTGGTACAGCGACAATATCTGGATTTGCACGCAGATCCCGTAAAGCCTTTGTCTTTTGTCGAGAACTATTTCGTTGGGGTTTGAGGGTTTTCTTGAGAATACTTTCAATTTCCGCACGACACACTTTAACAGTTGTTTTGTCTTGTGTGTCACGAAGAGCAGGCTTGACTGCCGAAATTATTCTGAACTTCAGAATCTGCCTTAGGGTGGGTGGGAAATTCAAGCATCACTCTAGAACTCTGGACTCATCAGCAGATAGTTCGTGGTCTGACATTTCACGACCCATCTTTCCTTAGAAATCCTTTCAGTCTTCGAGCAAGCTGATTTCTGCAAACCGTTCCTCTCCTTTACCAACACTTCAATTTTAAACTGCGCAGGTGTTGTGGTCCTTCGGAAGACTTCTAGATATTCTGTTCAACAGAATAAGACAAGCTTCCAAACTTCTCATCCCGTCTCTTCCTTTTAAGACCAATTTCTGTCCATTTCAAGTCTTTTAGCAAGTCTTTTTGGCACCTATTGGTCACTCGGATCCTCTTGCGGACCAATTGATGTCCAGCGCTCTCTATGATTCTTCTTCCCTCCGGAGTTTTGACGGGGCAAGACAATCTGAGACTGCTTGGAATTACCCTCAATTTCTTGCACGTAAGGTTGAAAGTGGAATGACGTTTGCACTTGCGTATCTTCTAGGAGACATTGAAGATGAGCAAGCGCAAAAATTATTCCATTTTCAACTTTAGGTGCAAGAAATTGAGGGTAATTCCAAGCAGTCTCAGATTGTCTTGCCCCTTCAAAACTCCGGGGGGAAGAAGAATCGTAGAGACCGCTGGACATCAATTGGTCCGCAAGAGGATCCGAGTGATCAATAGGCACCAAAACGACTTGCTAAAAGATTTGAAATGGACAGAAATTGGCCTTAAAAGGACGACAGAGGATGAGGAGTTTGGAAACTTGTCTAATCTTATTGAAAAGAAGACCAAGACTTTTCTAAAAGACCGAAAAACAAAACCTGCACAGTCTAAAATTGAAGTATTGGTAAAGGAGAGGAAATGTTTGCAGAAATCAACTTGTTCGAAGACAGAAAGGATTTCTAAGGACAGGTGGGTTGTGATCATGTCAGACCACGAACTATCTGCCTATGGGTCCAGAGTTCTGGAGAGATGCTTGAATTTTGCACACACCCCTAAGGCAGATTCCGAAGTTCAGAATAATTTCGGCTGTTGAGCCTGCTCTTCATGATACACAAGACAAAGCGACTGCTCAAGTGTGTCAGGCGAAGATTGAAAGTATTCTAAAGAAAACCCTCAAACCCCAACGAAATAGTTCTCGACAGGAGACAAAGGCTTTGCGGGATCTGCGTGCAAATCCAGATATCGTCGTTGTACCAGCAGACAAAGGGAACACCACGGCAGTCTTGAACAAGGTGGATTCTGAAAAGAAAGTAGCCGGCAAGATTGAGAAAGATCCCTTCGAGGTGGTCAAGAGAGACCCTCCCAAGAAAGTTGAAGACAGACTCGTGATCAATCAAATTGTCTGGGATTTTTCAGAGAAATATCATCAAGAAACAGGAATATGATTCCTGTAGATCTTTGTCTGTGCTTCTGTCCAGGCTCTACGGAAGTGCATAAGCCAGACTCTCCTGCTAGGCCTGTCATATCCACAGTCAGAGCAGTAACTTACTGTTACGGGTGAAACGATACTGAAATTTGGTTTAGCGGGTGTATGCTTTCCTTAACAAACGGACTATCGGTTAAACGGATATTTTCCTAAGTCGTAATGTGCAAGGCTGCAAGCCCAGTAGGCACAACAATTTTGACATCGAGTACGGTTGAGGTTCTTGTTTCTTTTTTCCTTTGCCTCACAATGTTTGCATACCAGTTTTAGGCTTCTGCTGTAATGTGTGAACAGGGATATAATTATACATAACTTAGACTTAGAGGGGTCATGACTACAGCTCATCATCCGAATCATCAGACGGATCAGAGCCTAGCACAAACACAAAGTCCTCTTCTCCATCCGCAACATCTTCTGGGCTGGACGCAATGGATGGTTGGCTCACTGGTTGTGACAGCACGCCCTTCAGCAAGGTGTTCCTGCCCAGGAAGATACGGGCATCAATGTGGAATGGTGTAAGGGAGCTTCTCAGCTTCGTAACTAGCAAACCAGCAGCAGAAAAGATGCGCTCGGACGGTACAGACGTTGCTGGAATAGACAAGTAACATCGTGCTAGGACTGCCATGGTTGGAAACCGGCGAACATTGTTCTTCCACCAAGGCAGGGGTTCATCATCCAGGCAAAGGCATTCCTCCACAAAGAAGAGTGCAATTTCCCTCTCAAGCTTGCCTTTCATAGATGCCACACCTTTATCTGACGGGTTTGCAATTTTCCCTGAACCTTCCGCTGTCTTCCTTCCCAGCAGTGAGCTAAAGCTGCATGATGCTGCTTCGATCTTCTTTGAAGGAGGTGCTCCCGAAGACAAGACCTCTTGTTGATCCCTCTTAGCCAGGTCTGCTACCTCACTCATTTGCTTCAGCAAGACTTCTCTGACTGCCTCCTGGCTTGCTGCATCCAAAAAAGACAAGTATCTGAAGCATGGATCCAGAGCTGCTGAAAGCACAGCACAAGAATACGGCACTGCTGACTTTGCTGCACATGAGTCAGAAGAATCACTCAAATCCGGCTCCACGGCACTTATGGGAAACTTTGCAGTCAGCTCACTGGCTGCCAAACCCTTTGCAAAACTCTCTGCATGGGTGGTTTTGCACTTGGTAGCAACAGCTATGGGTGAATCATGCAGATGATGGACAATGGGCAAGAGGAGAGAGGGCGTCACGTATTGCTGTCCACTGACCGCTGTTGTTGCCCTCTCAAACTCCTCAAGCACCATCACCATATCCTCTGTGAGGGACCACTGGTGGTGTGTCAAAAAAAGCGCACGGTCTTCTGCCTTAGGAGTGACAGTGGGGTCAGTAAGGAGAGCTACCAGGCCCAGCCTGAGAGCAATCAGTCGCCGCAACATGTAGAACGTAGAATTCCAGCGAATGCTGACCTCTTGCTGTGGCTTCAAAGGCTGGTCCTTTGATTTCAGATGGCGCTGCTTGTCGAGCTGCGCAGCTGTAGCTAGTGCGGAGTGCTTGAAATGCCCCACGAGCTTACGGCATGCGGCCAGAGAGCGGCTGATCGGGTTGGCATCCAGTGCGTGGCGAATCCAAGTCTGCAGCGTGTGGGACATGCAAACGTTGCTTTCCCAGCTGACGTTAGACAATAGCACCTTTCCAGCGGCACCTTCGTTTACTGCCTCGTTGTGAATGACGCACTTCACCCTGTCGGCTGAAATTCCAAAAAGGTTCCACCGTTACTTTGGTGTAGTTCGCAAGAGCTTTGGCGGTGTGGCTGCCCGAAAACTTCCCAGTCTCGAGAACTGCAGTTTCCAGTTGCCAATCGAGAGTCACGAAGTGAGCGGTGTGCGTGACGTACGAAACGGTGGCGTTTGATGTCCAGCCGTCGGTGGTGAGTGAAATGCCAGCCGTTCCTTCAGTCTCCAGGAGCGCCTTTAAATCGGACGTCCCTTTCTGTTGGCGCTTGTTTAGAAGTTTGGCAAACTGCGTCCTGCTTGGAAGCTGGTAGTCCGGTTCAATGAACTTTAATAGCTGGCGGAGGCCCTCATCTTGAACGACGCTGAGGGGCCTAGTAGCGCTCACGACCCAATCGAATATCAAATCGGTGATCACACCTGAACGGGCAGAGTTGCACGACCTACGGGGGTTAGTGACAAAAACGACGACACTGGTTTTGTCCCGGCACTAGCCTCCTCGGTCTCTTCCTTTCCGGAGCTACTTACTGCAGACGCATGCTGCTTGGGGTGAGCGCTCTTCAGGTGGGCGACGAGGTTCGACGTTCCGCTCTGGTGCACATATTCCTTCGAACACAGGGTGCATCTCGCCTTTGCACCAAGATCGTCAAAAATGCCCATACGGACGATCGCTTCTGACGAGACGTTTCGGCATGGTCATCGGAGGCAATTGCCACTGGTTTTCCAGACAACTGAGAGGAATCTCGTCTCGCCCATGTGAGAGACGAAATAAGCCAGGCAAATAAGGGGCAACATCGATTGCGTTGCTCAGACGCGACGGAGCTCAGACATCTGGCAACTGACCTTAAATGTTTGCCGGAAGTCGTCGAAAGTTGTAGCCGTTCCATTGCACAAAGACGGGTTGCTATACACGTTGCAACATCATGCATGCAAATGTCCAGCAAGCATGCTATGTCGATTCATGTGGCCAGGTAGGTCTACACGAGCCTGTGTTGTTCCTCGCGAGCTGGGCAGCCAAAGCGCTAGCCGGTGCGGCATGTCGACTCGCTGCGCGTGACGTCTCCGATCCCCGAGCGGGCGTTTTCACCATGTACAAAAATACATGTATATCTAATATATCTCGTTCACTCGTTAACAAGCCTTAAAAGGACACTGTCACGGTCACCGGACCTTGCGCGTGCATCACTTTTTGTGCACGTGCCCCGCGGTTCGCAACCAGATCGACGTCGACGCGACTCACGCGAGCCTTCCCGCTCCAGACTCCCGGGCCTACAGCACGACTTTGAGCGAGACGGCGGGATGTTTAGTGTTTCGCATTTGTTTGGCGGCGGTCGACAGCTTGTGCCAAGATTTTTCCTTTCATCAGTCAGTTCGTTGAAGCTTTTGTCCCAATGTCCTGGAACGTTGGAACAGAAAGATGTCCAGGAGTGTCTTTCCCACCAGGGGTTTTCAAAGTACACCTCAGTTTGGAAGTCTAGGTGCTTCCTTGATCTTGGGACCCTCCAAAAAACCAGAAAGTAGA
>JAOWAR010152684.1:0-11152 GCA_028571005.1 Clathrina lutea
ATGCCTGCAACCGCAGTGAATTTAAGCGGTTAGTGCTTTTTAGGAATTTCTACCCTAAAGCGAGACTTCAATTTAGGCGGCGGCGCAATAGCGGGCTTAATGATTACGGGTTGGCAATAATCAACAACTGCGTCTTCAATGCTTAATTGCTTGCTTTTTGCAAAACGCACTACGGCTAATAGCTCATCCACTGAGTTGGTTTTTTGGTATGCGTCTATCAACGAATCAAGCTTAAAATCTTCGTCTAAAGCAATTATTTGGCATAGTTTATCTACCCATTTATCTTCGGTGGTTTTAAACCAGTCTTCCAACATTGGTGTTTTTTCCATAATCAGTTACCGTGATTTTAGATTAATTGTTCTAACTTGCTTTCCATTTGCAATGAAAATTCTGTTCCCATGTACTTAAGATGCGGAATGATTTGCAGACTTAAACCCAGCTGTCCGGCATGGCCTGCGTTTTCTTGCACCTTAACTTTTGCCAGTTTGAACGGCCGGCGAGAGCGCACTTCAAAACTGGGGTTTTCCATATTCGCCACGTACTGACCCAGCCATTGGTTTAAGTCTCTTTCAAGCTCTAACGCGGTTTTAGTAGTTCCAATAAAGCTGCGCTGTATGGTTTTTAAGTAATGAATCAGCCTGCACAGCACCAAAGTATAAGACAATTGGCATTCTAACTGCTCTGTTTGATTATTGTGTTGAGTTTTAAAGTTGCGCTGCTTAATGGTTACGTCTGCGTTAAAAAATGCATACCCTTCCTGTTTAGAAACCACCAAAGGCAAAAAACCCGCTTCTTTTAGTTCATTGACTTCGGATTCAGAAAAAGTGGTTTGTACTGGCGCTTTATGCTGGTTGCTTAAATCTTCTTGGTCTAAGTCTAATACTTGCACTGCGCCGTTTACAGGGCCGCTGTTTTCAATGCACCAACCATACTGGTGATGGCTGCGCATTAAGCAAATAGCCAAGCCAAAAGCTGAAGCCCCCCACAGGTATTCGTCAGCTTCTACATAGGCTAAGCCAGCAATAGGCTGCTTTCTAAAATCATAGCGTTGGCGTAACAATAATGCTGGCAGGGTTAAACCCACATAGCGCGCATATTTTTCTTGCTTCATGCTTTGCCATTTTCTGTATTGCACGCCTTCGGCTAAAATTTGGGCTAAATTTCCCAAAGCGGTTACTTCGCTCCAGTCGTCAACCGCAAATAATTGCGAAGAAACGTTGGCAATCAACGGGGTTTTGGCCGCTTCGGCAATTTGCGCGCAACATTTAAGCAAAAAAATGTCATCCAAGTGATGGCTAAATTCCAAATCTCCTACCATGACGGTGTACGGGTTCCCTCCATACTGGCCATATTCTTCGGTGTAAACTTTCTGGTACAGCGCAGAATCTTCAATATTTGAATTTTGTTGAAAATCATCGATCAAGCTTTGCTTGCAAACGTCAATTACAGTGATTGAATGGTCATCATAATTTTCAACGGCTTTAACCAAGTTGTGCAGCCCACGCCAAATTGATTCTAAAGCTTGAAAATCCGCATGGTGCAAAACTGCATCTAGTTGCTGGCTGATGTTGTCATCTATTTGCGCTGCTAAAAATTGGGCTTGTTGGGCTGTTATTTGCTTGTCTTTGAAGCCATTCAATTGCAGAGTTGGCAAAAATTTTGGCGGCACTGTGACAGACTGCTGGCTTTGCAAAGCCGCCAAAAATTGCCTAGCTTCCAGCAATTCTTTGACTGCTGGAATGTTGAACAGCAAATTTTGGGGGTGAAAATCAGCCATCTTGCGAATTGGAAAACTACAGCTTAACTCATTTTCTTGGTTGGATAAATAGTTTTCAAGCTCTAAATTCAATTCTAATTCAAACCCAGCCAATACTTGGTCTAAATTTTTTAATGAAACATCTAAAGAATTGAGCGTGTTTTTAGCCGGCGCTTGGTTCAAACTTAAGTTGGCCAAAACCAAAGCCTTGAACGGCAGTCGCTGGGTTTGGTTCTGGTGGTTTAACATAAAATCTACTTGTAACATGGCTGCTAAAAAGTTTTTAAGGTAAAAATTCTAAGAGTTCCAGCATTGTGTTATATTTTGCGGAACAGACAGGTTTTCTGCTGACAATGCCTTGAGTAAATTGTTTTGCCCGCTAATTTTGTAAGCAACATTGATGTAGTCAATTTGAGTGCTGTCCAAAACAAATTCGTGCTCTGGAAATTCAGCCGCTGAAAAGCGATAATTGCCGTACTTCATTAACTCTAAAAACTTGGCAAAGGCATTAGGTGGAACAATTTGCTTTTGCAGGGTGATATTCTCATCCAGCTTGATCAGCAAAGAAACAGTGCCACAATTAGATCGGTATTCAAAGTTTTTAGAAGCAGGGTAATTATAATTTTCCAGCGCTTGGTCTCCCTCAGCGCACTGCAAAACCAATTTGGTCATTTGTGGCTGCGCCAACGCATTGGGGTTGACGCTGGTGGGCAAGGTGGTGAATTTAACCTTGTACACATCTTGGTGAACTAGGTTATATTCTGTGCCTTTAACCAAGTAATCCAAAAAAAAATCACTAAACGGCAGTTGGTTCCCCTCTACCTGCACTGGCGCATAACCTTTGCGGTATTGCAAGGCTAAAAAGGGTTTGACCTCATTATCTACAAAATCCCACAGCTTGCCGTCTGTGGAGTTGAAAATATAATTCCCTTGGTTTTCAACGGGGACGCTGTCTATGTTAGCCAAAAAATCATTTTCCCATTTTTTTTGTATCCAGCAAGCGGTTTCCTGCTCCATATAACGCGTTGAATAACGCGCCGAGCCTTTTAACAAATGCCAAAAAGGCAAGTTAAGGCGGTTTTCCTTGCCGAACAAAGCTTCTAATTGCTGCAAATTTAAATAGGCTTGGCTAAGAGGATTGTCGCCATTGCCCGGATTTTTGGGATTTTGGTACAGCGTTTTGACCATCTCATAGGCCACATCCGTAGCCTGAGCGTTGAACACAATGTCTTGCAAAGCCTGTTGGTATTCTTCCAACGCCTTGCCGCCCGCTTCTAAAGCTTGCGCCAATTCTGCCTCTGACTTAGAACCGTCCGGTTTTTTACCCTTGCTGTGCTTTTTTTGCTGTTTAACGCCCTGCCTACCCAGTTTAGAAACCTGCTTGCCAACCGGCCCTAGTTTTTTAGTTAGTTTTAACACCAATCTAGTGATCGCCTTGTTGTCAGACTTGCCTTCTTCTACTGGCGTATTTTCAGAAAAATTTTTGGCTTTTTGGTATTGATCAATCAATAACACCCATTCTTGCCCCGGCACATCGGTAAAGGGTGCCAACTGCTTTTCCAGCACGTTCAGCGCCCGCGAATAAGGGTTGTTGGCAGTGACCAATAAATCCAATTGATCCGCCCATTCTTCTTGGGTCAACAAGCTTTGCATGCCCACATCAAAGTTTAAGGCGAATTGCTGCCAAGCTTCCAAATACAGCTTTTGGTAAACTTCACTAAAGCGGTTTTGCAAAAATTCTATTTGTGGCAACTGTTGCAATTTGTGGGTGGATAAGTCTTTAAGCAGGTTGTCAATAAACGTCTTGCCTTCAACAGTGA
Organism: Clathrina lutea; assembly: GCA_028571005.1. Taxonomy (NCBI): domain Eukaryota; kingdom Metazoa; phylum Porifera; class Calcarea; order Clathrinida; family Clathrinidae; genus Clathrina; species Clathrina lutea. The sequence continues at coordinate 3,577 of JAOWAR010152684.1, forward strand.
AAGCACTGGGAACATTGTAGCTGGGGTCAACCTGCCTGCTGCCCAGCCAATAACTTTTTATTTCAGTGTCTGGGTTGTAAGCCAAATTAGCATTGGTTAAAGACACAACCCAAGAAATATCCTCACTAATGCTTAAAATCTTAACCAGCTGGCTGTTGAGCGCGTCCAGTTCTTCAGTCAATTGGTTGAGGTTAGCGTTCCAGTATAAATAATCTACGTACAAATAATGCAAAATTTGGCTGGCCTCAGGCTCTAAGGGGTTGTCAAAATAAACACTGTTGTTGATGAATGAGTTAGAATATTCATAAAGACTGTTGGTAATTTGCCCTGTTGAATAGTCTTCCAGCATTTTGATGCGTCTGAGGATCAAATCTGCATACAAACCTATGTTTTTTTCAAGTTGTTCTTTATTGACCTTGGGCGCTGCTGCCTTTGTTGATGATCCCTCTGCTGAAACTGCGTTGTTTGGCTGAACAGGCGTTGGTTGGTTTGCCAGAATGTTAGAGTTGTTAGTTTCATTTTCTAATTTAAGCTTCTGGGCCTGTTCAAAGGTCTCTTGCACTGCGTTTTTAAGCTTTTTGTCTAAACTAGCCAGCAAAGTTTCACGAAAACGCCCAACAAATATTTGCTTGAGTCGGTTTAAAAATTCAGGCTCGTGGTAGCCTTTAAGCCAAGGCACCCACCAGCCTTGCACCTCTGCGTCTATTTGTTGTATTACCAGCCTTAAAGAATCCATAGACTGTATGTTTTCTTCTAACTCTGAATATTGCGCAAAAGCCCCGGCATAAGTTTTTTGAATGCCTTGCAGGTAATTGCGGTATTCAAAAAAAGTACTGGTTAAAAACACAAACAAGCAAGTAAAGCCCAGTCCCCAGCTAATTAAAAAGCGACGGTTCACCAAGCTTTCTCGCCTTAGAATTCGTTCTAATGAAAAAACATCTTGGCGATCTTTGGGTAAAACTTTAGTGAATAATTGCTGCAAAAACACGCTGGGTGAAGATTTTTGCTCTGTCTTAAATGCTACAGCTGAAGACAAAAACACCCCGCGCAAAACAGGAGGTTCTTGGTATGGGTTAGTTTGAAAAGCGCGTTTAGCAAAACGCACCAAATGTTCTTGGATTGTCTCTAGCTGCTGGGTTAATTGCAGTAAAGAATGGTCTTCTTGGCTGATGTTTTTAGACAACAAAATAGCGTTTTTAATGCGGTCTAAAATAGACTGCATGGCCTTGCTTAAAAAATCTGGCTGCGAAGTTTTTTGGCGGTACAAATAACCAATAGGCTGGTTTAAGCATTTAGCTGGCAATAAATTGGCCCAAGCTGAAAAGCCATGAATTTGGTCTGCCTTGGTGATCAGTAGGTAAACCGGCAGGTTTACGCGCAGCTGTTCTTGGGCGTAGTCTATAAAAAACCTAACCCGCTTAGCTTCTTCAACCAGCGCATTGTCTTCACCCGCTTGTAAAAACTCAGCATCTAGGGCGACAACAATTCCAGACAGCGGCTCGTTAGAACGGTGCTTGCCCAAAGCCTTCAAAAATTCTTTGGCATCTTTGTCTATTTGCTGGGAATTGTTTACATAATTACCCGGCGTGTCGATCAAAATACCTTGATTATAAGGGTAAAAGTTAACCGAATTAGGGGCTTGCTCCAGTTGAAAAAAGGGGGCTGGCAGGTCTGCATTTTGAATTGCCAAGCTTTTGCCAGAGGCTTGCCGGCCAATGACCAAGTACCAAGGCAATTGATACAAACCTGCGTTGCCTTTATTGAGTTTAGAACGCTTAAGCAACTGGCAAAATTCTTTAAAGCGTTTGTTGGTGGCTTGTTGTTCATTAGATTCTGTTTTGGACGCTGCCTGTTCAGCCTGACCCGGTTCAACTTGAATTAAATGCTTGACGCGCCTTTTAGCCCTGTAGCGGCGAATGGCGCGCCAACTAAACAGCACCAATAAAAAAGAACCAACCAATATTATTGCGGTAATTATTCCGGCTGTCAGACTGTAATCTAGCAACAGGGCGGTTAAAATTACCAAACAACTGAATAATGCTAACCCTAAAAACCAAAGCGCAAAGCGGAAAAAAGTTTTCATAACTCAAAGAATGGTCAAAATTTGATCCGCAGAATCATTGATTTCAGATTGAAATAAAAAATACAGAATGATTGACAGCAACGCCGGAAGCCCAACGTAAAATGGCTTTAAGTTAAATTTAGGGTTAAACCTTTTTTTAGCAAAGGCGGTGCTGGTATCTTCAGGAAAAGCTTCTGGACAAATGGGCAAAGCGCTCTCGCCGTCTAGCGGGGCTTGCTCGCCAATCAGCAATTGATGGTTGTTTTCTTTTATTTTTTGCAGTTCTGGCTGGTCTTCCAAGCTGTAATAACGCCCTTTAAACCCCAACTGTAGGCAGTAATAGTAAACCTCCCTAATATCTTTAGCTGCCAAATGTAAGGTGCTAAGTTGGTTGAGGTTATTGAAAAACGCTTGCCCGCCATCTGTACGCTTAAAGTGCTTTTGTTGCAGGCGCTGCTTGCCCCATTCTTCTTTTTGTGGCCAGTCTAAACATAAAAACAGCTCGTCAACAAAAACCACTGCTGCAAATTTGGCATTTAAGTAATCCTTTTCCGCATACTCCTCTTGCAAGTATTTGGCTGAATTTTCATCCAACGCTTTTTCTAAGCTTAGCTGGATCTCTTTTAATTCTAGGGTGCTGCCACTGCGTATTTGGCTTGCATACCTTAATGCAGTCGCAAACATTGGTAAAAAACAGTCTATCAAGCGCATGTCAGCGTTTCAAAATAATAAGGTCTATTTTTATATCTTCAGGCGCTGAATCCCACAAAACCTTAATGTCTTGGCTTTGCTGAATTTCCTGCCAAATATCGCTTCGCTGGTCTACGCCAAAGTAATGCGCATCCACCTTGTCTGGCAGGCCGTCTGGTTTGCGGCTAAAATGCCTTAAAGCCAAGCCGGGCAAAGAATGCTTGGCAAACACCGGCACAGCGTTTACAGATCCAACAATAGCCTGACTTAAAAAAGCTTCGGCCAAAACTTCAACTGGCGTTTGCGTGGTTAGCATAAAATGAAAGCTGTTGCGGCTACTTAGGGCTTCTTCGGGTATTTCTGCTTCAAAAACTCCAGTACTGGTGGATTTGAAAGAAACCAGCGTTTCACGGATAAACGTAATGCTGTTCAACAATTGAACAATTAAACTATGCAGGCTGAAAAAACTATCGGTAAGGTTGTGATGCTTGTAAGAGCTCAATAGCTGGCTGCCATCTTTAGAAATACCAAAGCAGTCTACTTGATCGCTGAGTATGCTTAACCCCCCACAAAGCTGAACTAACAAGTTGTAAACCTGCCAAGGGTGAACTTTGGGGGCTTTATAAAACAGCTCTAACTGCGGGGCATAATTACAAAGCAAACTTAAAACCAAGCGATAAGGCAGCGTGCGGTTATCAAAGCCTGTGGTTATAGCATCACTAATGGATATTTTGTAATTTTCCAGCTGCCGGATGCGGCTGGCTAATTCATCCCGAATCAATTTAACCAACTCTACCAGCCCAGTTGAGCTGGCAATGTGTAGGCAGGGTGGAATGTACTGGCTATTTAAAACCGGTGTTTCACCTTTCATGATCACCTCTGCAATTTGGATGACCTCATAATCTTGGTTGCTTTCCACCTCGCTGTCCCAAAAAAACTGCAGCCGATAATACAAAGTGCGCATTTCAGCTTCTGGTCCGGTTTGGTATGCATCTGGTATTTTTTCTACTTCGGTCAATGCCACAAAACGCTTAATTGGGCTGTTGACAAATTCATCCGCCTTGCTCAGGCTTACATTTTGGTTGCGTTCATCCCATTTTTTTACCCCAATGTAGATTGGAAAAGGTTGGTCTTTATCCTGCCAATCTTCTATGAAGTTGCGGGTTTCCAGCAACGCCGTCTCTGGAAAGCCTACCAAAGCACCGTCTTTCAACAAAAATTTGCCTGTGTCTAGCGCGCAAAAACCTTTTTCAACGGCCTCTGGGTTTAAAACAGCATGAATAACCCCCCAGCAATAAGGGTTTAGCAAACTATGAAAATAAAACTGCTGCTGTTCTTGGCGACGATCATTGTATTGAAAATGCTGCGGCTGCAAAAACAAGCCTTGATGCCAAAAAATAGATTTGTTCATTTGTTCGCTGGTGTAAACCATTTACCTTGAGGTTTGCATTGTTAGTTTGCTTTAATTTGCATTTTTTTAATGCCTGTGGGGCCTAAGTCTAAACGTATGCTAACCCTCCCCAACCTAGAGACAGGCGCTTGCTCCCAAACTGCCGGAATTTGAAAAAAACGGCTGACTTGCTGAGGCTCTAAACTAAAATAACCGGCCACCAAACCAATGTAGCCCACGCCCTTTAAGCGGTCTAAAACCAATTCTTTTTGAGTGCCTGGCAAAATAATGTGGTGCTCTACCGCCAAAATTCCAATGTTTTCACCCACAATGTTAGGGCTGTTCAAGGCTTTTATCACCCATTGACGGCTAACCAAAAGGTTTTCAAAACTCGTTGGCTTTTCTACTTGAAATACTGAAAGCCGCAAAGCATGGATGGATGCCTGATAAGTGTTCAACATTTTATCTGCGTGGATGGACAGCTGAATAGCAGCCTTTTCTTCCACCCATTTTTCTTTAGGAACTGGTGGAATATTTTCTACTACAGGCCTGGCCTTCTTTGCAGACGCAAACTTTAAATCAGTTTGAACAATCCTGACGTGTTTTTGATGTACAGCGGGGTCTGTTTTTTCTGGCGAACTGTGGATCATCACGGTCTTTTTAGGGCCGCAGCCATTTAAAAACAGCACAACCCACCCAAGCGCTAAACACATTTTCCAACGGCGAATTAAAAAAATACTTAGCGAAGTTTGCCAGAAAAAATGTTTTAGCAAATTATTCGCCGCCCTTTGCTCGCCAATCATCATTGCCTTCGGTTCCAGCTACTTCGTGCGTCCACGTAATTTTGCGGTAACGAAACGCTATTTTTTCCAAGTGCGTTAAATGCTGGTTTTCTTCTTTGTTAATGTCTGGCATAAAAGAATCTATACTCACAATCACAGCGTCTTCCAGTTCGTGAGTAAAATAATGCTCTTCTTGCCCATCATTGGTGGTTCTGTACCAGCGAATGGTGCAAGTGGGTAAACGCTCTCCCGTGACCAATGCGGTGTATAAAAGCGGTGAGCTTTTATCAAACACCTTAGACACAATCAAAGCCCCATGAACCCTTTGCCCACTGGGCTGGCCGCTTTGCGGGTTGGTGGGAACACGTATGTTGTGTTCAAAATCTTGCACCATAAATTCATCTTCGTGGTTTTCTTGAAAATCATTGCCCACGCTTTCTTCTGTGTTCACACCTTCGGTAAGCGTTCCTTGAGATTCTCCTTCTATCAACATGTATGCAGGTATTGGCATTTTGCTCCTTTAGTAAAAAATTATTGCATCCATTAAATTGCATCTTCAGCTTTTTCCACTTTGCTAGCCAAAGACAACGTAAAACTGGCGCCCATAAATTTGAAATGCGGGGTGACGTTTATCCCCACGCTGTACCAGCCAGACTCCCCTTCTATGTCTGAAACTTCTATGGCCGCATAACGCAACGGTCTTTTGCTGCGCACTTCTGGCAGCGGGTTTTCTTGGTCTGCTACGTACTGGCGTATCCAGCGGTTTAGTTCCCTTTCCAGATCACTGCGGCTTTTCCAGCTGCCCAAATTTTCACGTTGTAAAACCTTAATGTAGTGGGCCAAACGGTTAATGATGAACAAGTATGGCAGCTGGGTGCCCAACCGATAATTAAGCTCTGCCTGTTTGTCTTCTGGGCTGTTGCCAAAGACCTTAGGGGCTTGGGCTGAATTAGCAGAAAAGAAGGCAGCGCAGTCTGAACGTTTGCGCATGGTTAGTGGAATGAAACCTTGCTCTGAAAGTTCATACTCTTTGCGGTCAGACAGTGAAATGCTAACTGGACCAATAACCATTGACTGCCCATTTTTATTAAAATGGTGCATGGCTAAATCTAACATTTCCCCGCCGCTTTTGGGCCCAACAATGTTGGGCGACCAGCGATATTTCGCAAAGCTTTCGGTAATTCTGGAAGCCAAAGCGAATGCAGTATTCCCCCAAAGATAGTTTTTTTTATCCGCGTCTGTATTTTCTTTATAATTAAACCCTGGCAAGGGGTTGTCTTCGCCGTAAGGCGCTCTTAATAAAAACTGCGGCAGGGTTAGCCCAATATTGCGTGAGTCATCTGATTGGCGAAAAGCGCGCCATTTGTCATACTGCGGGCCTTCAAAAATAGATTCTAAGTCTTTGAGTTCATTAAGTTCGTCAAAGCTGTCTACGCCAAAAAAACCCTCTTCAGCAGCCGCAATGAATGGTGAATGAGACATGGCGCTAACGCTGGCAATTTCACCCAGTAATTTAAGGTCTGCGTTGGTTGGCAAAAAACTATAATTGCCAACAATAGTGCTGATGGGTTCGCCGCCAAACTGCCCATATTCTTGGGTGTACACATGGTTGTACAGCCCAGAATTTACAGGCGTTCCCGCATCTTCAAAGTCTTCTGCCAACTCTTCTTTGGTGGCGCTGATCATTTGAATGCGAATGTTTTCCCTAAAATCAGTGCGGTCTACCAACAGCTTTAAGGATCGCCATGCTGATTCTAGCTGCTGAAACTTGGGATGGTGCAAAATGCAATCTAGCATTTCCCCCAGTCTGCGGTCTATTTCTGCAATAAACTGGTTAACTTGGTTGCGGTCTATTTTTTCTTGTTCCAAATTTTTCATGCTGAGCATGCGAGTTAAAAAAGCCGCTACGCCTTGTTTGGCAACCAAATACCCCTCATCGGTGCTTTTAAGCCTGGTTTGGTCCATAATTTGGTTAATCAGCATTAAGCTGGGCACTTTGGCTTCCGCTGTTTTTACAGCTTTGCTATTTTTGGTCTCTACATTTTTGGACATGGGTTAAGCCTTCGGTAATTGGTTATCAATAGTGGTTAGTTCTTGCTTCAATGCGTTCCTAGAAGCCTCATCTTTCAAAATTTCTTGCATGGTGCGCCTTAAGGCAGGTAAATTACCTAAAGGCCCTTTTAAGGACATGATGGCCTTGCGCAGCTCTATCAATTTTTTGAGCTCTGGAACTTTTTCAGCAATTTTGGTGGGTAAAAAGTCTTGCATGGACTTAAAATCTAATTGAACTGCTAAAGCTTGTTCAGAGCTTCCTACTAATTTGTTGGGCACGTTTAATTCTAATTGAATGTTTTGCCCCTGCATTACTGCGTCTAAATTGTCTTGATTGATGCTAATAGCCTCACGCTGTTCCAAAGTTTTTTGGCTGCGTTTGCCGGTAAAATCACCTAAAACCAGCATTTTTAAGGGCAACTCTACACTTTCATTAGAGCCATCTGTGGCGCTGCTGTAAGCAATATTTACTCTTTCTTTAGGGGCTACTGAACCGCTATTGGTTTTCATTTGTCTCCTGGTTAGCTTGTGAATATTGGGTTATGAATTTGTCTAACAATAAATTTAAATTTTTTAATACATACTTGGCTTCGTTGTCAT
>JAOWAR010152695.1:0-11151 GCA_028571005.1 Clathrina lutea
ACACACACACACACACACACACACACACACACACACACACACACACATACACACATAAACACGCATCCCACGCACGCATACACGCACACATGCACGCATGCACGCACGCATGCATGCGCGTGCACACACACGTTCATGCAAACGCATTGCCTTCACTGGCACCTTCACACACGTACACATTCATGCACATACAATCCACACACAACCATATCACGCTTTTTTTCACATGGTTGAGCCAAACCTGGGTCTGGTTGTTGAACTTCATGCCACATGAAGGCAGTGACATTAGAAACAGGGCTAAGTAACTGTTTGGTTTAGCTATTGTGTTCTTGACAGACCAGCTCATCAGCTGATACAATGCAACTGTACTGTAAATTGTTTATTGCTACCTGTTACTCGGTTTTATAGCCAATCAGTTGATTCAGGTGAAGACGAACGTATTGCTTTCCCTCGTGCGCTGGAAAGAAAACTTGAGAAACGATGGTTCCAGTTTGTTCAAACTGTTTCTCTCAGCACAATGCAGTCAGGTCTCATTTTAATATTACGGCTACACTTTCAGTTTTTTTTCTCTCAGGGATTTTATTTTGTTAAGTTTTTCCTTTACTGTAGGAAAACAAGTCTGAATGTTTCTTTCTGCCCTTCATTCTTGTCTGGTTGTTTTCAGGTTTTGTGGAATTGGATTGAAGCGTTTCCGAACGAGCTGAGTGTGATTTCTAACCCTAAAAAGGAGAAGAGCTCATCTATCATACTGCTGTCAGGTAAGCCCTCTCGGGAAAATTGTCATGCTCTCTAACTGCCAGCCAACTTCCTTTGGTAAATGAAGATAGGACAAGAAGAGGATGTGCCTTTGTTTGTTTCCTCATGGACTGCTTGCTTTGGCTGCCTGGTTGTGTATGAGTTAGTGCTAGATATGTACTAAGTATTTCAGCGAAACAGTTAAGATACAACCCCAAGAGGTGTCTTCTGGCTTTGCAGTGCTTTCCGGTCGTGTTCCGCCAGTATTATTGCTTTCTTTCTCATCTTTAATTGACGAGATTGAGATGCACACGCAGATGCTCAGCCTCTTTTTGTCTTTGTTTCCTGTCAGGTTTAGCTTTGCAGCTTTTTAACATGATGGAAGCTCTCCTCTCAAGCAGCGACAAGAAAGGATCAGGCAGTATCAGTATTGAGAAACGCAAGGTTGCTCTCTGGCCAACGATGACGTTGCTTCTCATGCTATCACACGTAAGCTGACATTGGTCTCTGGCCGATGATAACTTTGCTTCTCATGTTAGCACATGTAAGTCTATGCCACTGTGGCAGGGCTCTTGCAGAAATGGGAATTCAGGCCACAAGGCAGTGGACCCACTCCTTAGGTCAAGCACATTCCTGTTTTGCCATGTATCATAGAGTAGATGAACCTGTGGGGAAGCACGGCTGTCTATACTCAGAATGCAACTTTCCAATATACACGGCGATCTTTCCAGTATCTTTTCGTGTCGAGCATGAGAAATTTGCTGCACGGAGTGTCGATTGAACAGAACAGTACGACAAATCATGGCAAAAACGGATGAGTGACTTGTGGTATCAGGGCTAACAAAAGGTGTGTTGCCATGTGGTTTAAACGCTTACCACAGGCTTGCCAGCCGCCGCTGTCTTGCGCTTTCATGGCAAGTCTGCCGCTATGGATAGGTAGAGCGCATGGCCTGCCAACTCTTTCTTGCCGTGATCGAGGAAGATGGCAGCCGTCCGGCAATTTACTGAAGGTTACTTTGGGGAACAATCGTGATCGAGGCGTCCACCTTCGAAAGACTTGAGAGAATTATTTGATAGCTTACTTTTAGGTCTTGAGCGATGTTTGACAGCGGCCTTCGTGTACCATTCATGCAGTCCGGCAGAATTCGCCGGCCAAAGCAAGGTGACAACCAAACCCACTCGCGGACAATTACATCTCGAAATCGCCATGATCGCTGAACCGTTCGCAATGGAGTCGGTGGTGGGTTAGTGGATAACCATACGTGCACTGGACCAATCTCATAAGAACATATACTCCAATATACTCCCATCGAATCCTGAATTTTTCTATACAAAATAGCTCTTCAGCAGAAGAATCTACACATTTTATTCTTTCGCCATCTGAAAGGACAAAACCACTCTAAAGGATAGGGATGTTTAAAGGCTATTGCGCAGCGTGGATTACTGACAACGCGACTTTTCCAATGAATGCGCTGAAATGCGTAGATAGGCCGACAAATCACACATACAAATTGGTCCCCCGGGGATCGCCGTGTTACCCATTCCAAACTCAGCTCCTTAAATGAAACCAAAGGGAGACCGTTTTCAACGTTTACTTTACTAGCCATGTAGAGGATGTGTTGTGATCAGAACGACCAGGATAACTATCCCACTAAAGGAGAATCTTTGTGAAATGTCATTAATATGAAGTCATTGCCATCGTAGTAATGACAATTAAGACGTGCTGATATTCGCATGTTGGAGATTTTTGCAGGTCTACTAGGACAGAGTATGACAATTTTTCTCCATCGTAATTCAACTCTTCTAACAGGAATTCATCGAGTTCTTAATTAAAGGCCATGGAAAAAAGCATCCGTATGCTGGGAAGGTAAGAGCCGGCCCAGTCTGCTGGAGATTGGTACAAAAGTATCAAACAGAATTTTTGTTGGTGCCCAAGTCATTGGCAAAATAGAGAAGAAATGTCACAAAAAATTATCCTCCTCCCTCGCCACCACCGCTGCCTCCTCCACCTCCTCTATCACCACCTCCTCCGTTACTACCACCTCTTTCGTATCAACCTCCTCCGTTACCACCACCTCCTTCGTATCAACCTCCTCCATTACTACCACCTCTTTCGTATCTACCTCCCCCATCGCCTCCTCCTCCTCCCTTGCCACCCCAGTGACATCCTCAAATTCTCTCACCACCCCGTCCTGCTGTGTAGCTTTTCTCGACTTTGAATTTCCCTGCTACACTTCTTTCCTTTCACTTTGAATTCGTTCCGTTTGTTCTCTTCTCCTCCGACATTTTATCTGCTTGTCCAATCACCCTTTTCAGATTCACCAATTCTGAGATAGCCTTGTCATAGCATTGCTCCCCTTTACAGCCTGTTAACGTTTGTGTGCCACCAGAGGTCCACTGCACTGGAAGCCAAAATTGGAAATAAGTTGTTTTCTCTCACTTTTTCTTTGTCCAAAATTGGATAGAACCAATTGCTTGTCATCTGATCATATGGCTTGCACGATAAAGATGGACACACAGGAAGAAAATAACGCATTATTGATTTGCAGCGGCCTCTGGGTGCAGCCAGCGAGGACATGACGTTCTCGTCCCATGGCGCTCAAGGGGTTGATATATTATTCAATGTGCTTGCAGAAACAATTCCTTCAGGTAATGGCCAACTCCTTGTCTGGCAACAGCAAGGCCCTAAGTGATACTGCCGTCTTGTCCGCCATCTCGCTTTGTCACTGCTGCACCTACTTCAAGGACGTATCATTCTTACACGACTTGCTCCTTCAGATCAAGACAAGCTTGGTGGTAAGTCACATCGACCAGGAAGATTAAATGGGAGACCAGTCTTGTTTCTGTGTTTGCTTCTATTTTTTTCCCTCGAATTCTTCATTACCTCTGCAAGCCAATGGTGTAGCGGCACTGAATTGTGGAAGAGTGCTTTGCTGATTGAGTGGCTGCATGATGAGATGTACAGTGCAGAGAAGATTGATCCACTTTGGGAAAACAGTGACCTGCCAGGTTCTGTACATTTGTGGCTAGACCAAGATGCCCAGGTGTGTGCCCTGTGCTGATGATCTTCGCTTAATTGGAAGAAAAAAGCTTTTCACCTTCTCCCTGTGATGCCTTGCTGTCTCTTCCGAAAAAGATTTGGGCTTTGTTTGTTGTACGATGGGTCTAGCTCTTAAAAGGATTGGTTGACAAGTCAGTGCCGAAATGAATTGCCCTTTTTTCATTCTTCAGTTAATTATGATGAGATTTTTTTTTGCAAATGATGCTTGTGCTGGGATGCTCACATCAGATAAAGATTGCTTATTGATGAGTACATTGCAATCGGTCTTTGTGTGTGTGCTTGTTCATGTTTAAGCAGGAGACCGCTGGAGGTAATTCTCTCTTGGTGTAACATTGCATAGTGTTGCGTTGTCAGGATCACCTCATGTTTGCTTTCTGTCCAATTGCCTCTCTCCATTTTGGCTGCTTTCCTGTTCATATGCTATTGCTAAGTACTTTGCAGAAGCAGAAACTTTCCTTTTCGCTGTGCCCTTTTTGGCTCTTTCTTCTGCAGCTGCTTTTCTTCGATTCAACCAAGCGTTGGACGTTCACTCTTCCTCCCCTGGCACCGTATGTTGTGCCTTACCCATCAACGGATGAGCTGCTTATTCTGGTGCTTATCACTTTGTTCTACCTCGGTGGCAAGACAGCTAGCCAAGTAGCTGTTTGTTTGGACTCTAAGAACGTCGCCTTGCAGCTAGCTGCAGTTGGTGCCCTCCGTGTCATTTTAAGAGATGTCAAGGTGCATAAACATTTTTTCATTTTTCTTTTGTTTTTGAACGGAACTCTCACTTTCCCAGCTCTTGTATTCAGTTCTGAAAAAGATAACATCTTGCTTGCCTGTATCTTTATTAGTCAGGTAAGCTTTAAGGGCTATGTAAGTTTGGATGTAACACTTTGATGGACATAGGAATGGGCAAATGAAGTCTCTTCATGTGTCTGGGCATGCGCACTAGTCTATAGCCCAGCTATGAGGTCGCCGGGCATCAGCTGCCCCCGGGAAATTTTTACTGTCATTGTAGTAAAATGAAACATTTTCTTTATTCCAAAGTGGTGCTACCCATCCAAAAGAACACCTTGTCTTTTGTCAAAACCACCGACACATTAGTTATTCACATTTCTTCATGGATATAGGATCTGATCGTGAGTTTTGTGCAGAAGCGTCGAACTTACGGCCTCATATTCAGACTGGGATTCTCAGTGGAAATATCAGCTATAGGTGTTGATTATCATCTCCATTTGTTAATAATGTAATATTTTGCTTGCTCCGCCTGCTCCACATGCAAGCGAAGTGAAGTGTGATGATGATGATGGAGAGAAAAGTTTCCGTTCTTAGTACACAGATTTGAATTCGCGAGCCGCAATGAACATGCTGCTCATAGATCACCTTGCCTGGTATTGAAACGCAAAGCTTGGGTGTATCAATCTTTAGGCCACTGTTAGCATGTGATTGAGATGAGGATGGTCTTGTGTTGTCTTCCCTCTGTGGCTTTTTTTTTTCAGCGTGGGCTGGAGACAGCACCACAGTTCAGGGATCTGCACGAGAAGGGCTGGATCCTCCGCAGACTCTTCTCGGTGTGTTGAGAGGCGCTTATCTTTCTTAGTTGTGGTTTTGTTGTCCTTTTTCGTTAAAGAAACCAGAGAGAAACAATCAAAAGCAGCTAATTCCTTGTTTCAGCAGATAACCTTGCTTTGCTTTAGTTAATGTTTCGTTGAGGGTGCATATTTTTTGCTGCTCCCATGTGGAACTTGTGAGTTATGTATACATTGTTACGAGTCGAAAGTTGGAGTGGACCCAACTTGGCATGGAAAGTAATTTTTATGTATCTATTTATTTCAAGGAATGCACTCTCTTGATGTCTGCACAAGACTTGGACAGTCGTATCTGCTGGCGCCGAATTTTCTGTAGCAGCCAAGAGCTCTAGAATCATCCATTGTGCCATCATACTGACAACGCAGATTTTAATCTCATACAGATCAAATAGTCAAAAGAGCTCCACCGACTCTTGAAATATATCTGCTTTTCATAATGGCCTGTCCCTTCTTTGGTACCAGTTTATCTATTATGTCATCATCAGCTCCTAAGTTACCACAGTCGACAGTTTTTTCTTTACTTTTCTCTTTCCTTGTGGTCCATAGCCAATTCTCCCTCTCTTTGCCACTCCATCCTTCACCTTCGATCCCACCCCATCACCCTTCCTCTTGTTTGCGATTGCTCTTGTCCGATTCTTATTTCCTCTCTATCCCTAGGAGACTATTGGTGACCTCAACAGTGCTCCGAGCAGACCTCAAGCAGCCACAAATGATGCGACTGTAGGTGCCTGCTTCAAGTTTCCTTTTCATTGTGAAACATTGTCATGTACATGTCCGCCTGTCCAAGGTTTATACGTCTGGATGTGTATGTCCATCACTCTGTGCTTCTTTAGAGATATATCCCTGTCTCCTCCTCTTCCTCCTCCCCCTCCTCCTCCTTCTCATTGTGAGATCTGTCCTCATCCTTTCTCATTCCAGCCTAAGCCTACATTTTCATGGATGGCATTACGGAGACGCACTGCTCTTGCCAGTGGGAGCAAGGACATTCAAACGGCTGAGGAAAAAAACGTGAGTGCCTCGATAGAGTAACCCTTCAGGGCATTGTTGGAGGCCATAACCTAGGAACTTCGTGCGGTAAAAAATTCTGGAAACTGGAAGTTTGAAGCAAGAAGTTTCGTGCTTATGGTGAGCATACTTAGTATAGTGCTTTGATCAAAAATCACGCTCTTTTCATTGCAATTGAAGCTATTATGGTATCTGTAGTACATTGTTGCATGCTAAGTGCTGCTTATTACTATGCTACCAATCACTTCAATATGTAGTCTTTTGGGAACGCATCCACCCACCCTCTCTTCCTTTTTTCAAACAGCCTTGCAGAAGATAGTTACCCAATTTAGCCGTCTTATTTGGGGGCTTCTGTTTTCATCTGGGGTTACCAGCCTCTCAAGCGGAAAGTTTCACAGCCGTCCATTGGCGCTGTTTCAAAGCATTCACAGAGGAGGATCGCGCTTTTCTATCAAACTGTTGCTCTGTTCAAAGACGAGCCTCAATTTGCAGTTATGGTGAGGGATCTTTAACCTTTGTCTCACTTCTTGGTCAGTGTCTTCTGAACACTCCCCTCTCAACCTTGAGCCTCTGTTTTTTTTTTGTCGTCATTTTGCTGTCTCTTCCTTTCCGCTGGATCTTTCTCTTACATTTGTCCCTAGTCTTTGCCCTCTTTCTCCTCCATTTCTCTCTCCTTGCCATCTTTCTCTTCTTCTTTTTCTTCGAAGAAACCTATTCTTCCCTGTTCTCCTTTCTTCCGAGATCCATCGTGAAACAAATATGTCAGATTACTCCAATTTCTTCTTTCCCACCTCAGCCAGCGTCTGACAGTCGAGCTCCTCAAGTTCACAGCTGCTGTCGACATCTTCTTGTCACCCTGGCGGATTATGTGCGGGAATCTCCACCATGGATACTCCCCTTTGTACCCAGTTTAGTACAAATGATGGCATTCCTTCACGAGCCGCTCTATGTAGCACAATGGGATCCTCTGGCGGCCAGCCTCTATTGCACTTCATGGATGTTCTGGGAAACTAGCTCCAAAATCGTCTTGGCAACCTGTCTGGCTGGAATGCGTAATCTTGGTGGCCCGGGTGCGGCCTTCTTTCTTCAAAGCTTACACCAGATTCTGGTCAGTCGGAACAAGTATGTGGCAGATCATATTGAGGAGTTAGCTCTTGGCTGGGATGTTGACAGCTATGCTGAGTCCATCAAGTATTTGGAGGTAGGCAGAGCCAAGGAGTTAAAACGTGTCGAGAGGTTTGACTGCTTTTGCAAGCCTACCAGTACTACAAGCTTCTGGAAAGTAAAGCTAAAGGGAGTTCTTTGTGACCAATGTTGTGAGGGCCAGACTTTTTTCGCAGGCATAGCAAGTTGTTTTCTATGCATGAAGAAGGCCGTAGGTTCAGAGTGAAATGCTCGCTTTTGAAGAAGTCCCTTTGGCTGGTGCGTTGGGAAACTCTTCTAGTTGGCATCGTGAAGGTAGTTTGAATTCAGTCAAAGAAGCGTCTTTCTCTCACTGGGTTGTTAAACAACCACGCAAGTTCTTCAGTCAGATAGACATACATACAGACAGACAGACAGACAGACAGCCAGGGACGGACGGACGGACGGACGGACGGACGGACGGACGGACGGACAGACAGACAGAGACAGAGAGAGGCAAAGAGAGGCAGAGAGAGAGGGGGGGCAGAGAGAGAGAGAGAGACAGACAGAGGGACAGAAAGACAGAGAGAGTAAGAGGGAGAGAGGAGAGAGAGAGAGAGAGAGAGAGAGAGGAGAGAAAGGCCTAGTTAATGGGCAGAAAAGGCCACATCTTTTGGGTATGGTACTGGTTGAATTAGAATTTCCTCCTCCGCTTCCGCGTTTTGTTGCTGGAAAAGAAAAATGTGCTTTGCTTTTGATCTTTTTCTTATTGTTTTGTTTCCTGGACATGATCTAAGGAACGTCTGCATTGTGTGTGGCCTGTCTTTCTTTCAGGCATTCCTGGTGATTTCTGTAGTCTTCCAGCAGCCTGAGTGTGTCCATCTTGGCCTTGAGTGCTTGAAAGTGTGGACCCAGCAGCTTGATCTCAGCGCATCCTCCAGCGTCTGCATTTCCAGTCTTGCCGAGATGAACGCCGTCTTTGCTGACAATCTAACCTTCTACCGTGAACTGTTGCAAACCGCCGAGAATTTCCTTGGCTGCCCTCCGAGTGAGCCCATTCTGCAAACTCTTCGCCACCTAGACAAGCCAAGCGAAGGCTTGCTCCTTGCTTGGCGTGAACTTTATTCGCGTTGGCGCAGGTTGACTTCATGCCTTCTCGACGCTCAGTCTGTCGAGGCAGAGGCAGCAGGAAACTTGCGCCCCACCAGAGCTAGTACTATGCCATCTGGGCCCGTATGGGTAAGCTCAAGGTAACACAAGTTACCAGCTTTTATGCTATTCTACCTGAGGGAGGTCAGATCTCAGCTCCAATGTCAGATTATAGCCGTTCAACGTTTTTTTTGTTGTAATTTTTCCCTTTCTTTCCGTATGTCTGTTTTACTCGCTGTATGACCACTCCTTTTTTCACACCTTTGCTCACACCTCTCTTAGTCCCACTTTCACAAACTACAACATTTTTCTTCATGCTTTGCCTTTACCTGATGGTCCTATCCTCTCTCCATTCCTTGATTCTCTTTCTTACTCTTCCCCATGTCCTCACTCTCGCACTCTATCTCCATCTCTCATTCACACACTCTCCCTCTCTCTCTCTCTCTCACTCTCACTCTATCTCTCTCCCTCCCCCCTCGCTCTTCGTAACTTCTCTAATTTCTCACTCATATTGTTGTTCATTCAGGTCTAACTCTTTGTTGTATTTTATGTACTTGGTTTCTGTACCATCTCCTCTATTACAGAAGACAAAGTGTGAGTCTTTGAGAAAGGAGGCTGCAGCATTGACAGGGGAAGAATTACCATCGCCAGTTGGAGATAGGGATGACTCCGTCGCAGAGGATGTGCTAGGAGCAAAGAGCTTGCACTCACTAAGGGTAAACACTCTTAATCTCAGTTGTTTAGTTTGATAAATTGGATCATTTCAAGACAAGATGAAGAGCTCCCAATTTAAATAAACTCTAGCCGTGCACTTCAGCTGGTTATATATTTATCTGCTGAAAGGCCTCAAGCTTTGAACTTGACATGGCTCTCATTTTTTTTGTTGATTTTCGAGCCACGGCCATTTTGTGGTATCTGTTGTTGCAAGATGGGTTTTCAGCCAACAGTCACTCTTTTTCATGTCCTGCAGAGGGAGCCATTGACCAGCTTGACTAGGGCCCTGTGCGTCATGTGCGGAGTTTTGCCTGTTCACATTGTCTTCAACGAAATCCTGCAGAAGTACGTGGAGCTGTCATAGTGCTCATATCTTCCAGTTCAATTATTCTGGGACAGGTTTGTTTCAAACTGTATTCGCTGCTGCTTTTGGTGCTTTCGGTGATTTGAGTCCTTTTCTTGCTTTCCACTTCCCATGCTGCTGCCCATTGCAGCTCCTTGGCTCTCTCCTTGAGCCCAGGCTCGTTACGGCTGAGACTTCCCCTTTTACACCTCTCGTCGCTCCGTGTCAAGGAGTTGTCTAGTCCTCTTGACTCTCACAGTATCTGTCCATTTGTTTTGGTATACCGCCGCTCATTATCCGGCTGCCATCTTGGACAGGTGATTGTTAATTTTATTCAAGCCATAAAGGCTCTCACGTGACCACTAATCCCGGTGCTTTGGTTCTGCCTGTTTAGATTCCGGAAAGGTAGAGGCGACATTTCTTCCGTGGCCGGCTTCTTCAATGAACTCAGCAGGACTGTCTCTGGAAATAACAGCGAGGCGTCCATCCTACCCCAGTAAGCCACATCTAATTTAGTGCCACTCTAAGAAGAAGTAATGATAATTCATTGCCGAATGGCAGGGACAATTTGTTTTGAGGAAAATTGTAGCTCATACTGTGTGTAAAATTTGGGCTCAAGCCTGCAGCACCTCAATGCCTGGCAGATGATGAGGTAGCACTGACCAATTCCCGTCTGCTAGGAGATTAGATGCTTTAAGTCTGGGTGGCCGTCTCATTCAGAGCATCAGTAATATAAAAGTGTTCTCAAATCCAATTGACGTGTCCCTTTGTTCGGTTGCTCTTCATCTTTCTGGTTTGACGGCATTCGCTCATTATGTGTTCTCACAAATTCAAGGAAGAAACAGGGGTGCAGCAGCATTTCACCCTAGAGAGTGAAATGCTCTTCTTCTCATTCTGTCTGCATCTTGTTCACTTCAAACCTGTCCGCAACCTGACTGCACTAACGTGCTTTAACACGTATGGCTCAAGAATGCTTGATGTCTTCATGTGTCTTCCTCTGAATATTGCCATTGACAAACCAGGTTTACCTCACTATGACACATCATGTGCTTAAAATGACCTTAAAATGTGCTAATTTTAAGCACATTTTAAGCACATGCCCAAAACGATGTGCCTAAAAGAGCAATTTGCGGATTTAAGCACATTTTAGGCACAAGCTAGATGTGCTAAATTTGTCTGCAAATTGTCTTGCCAGGAGGGAGAAGATTTTAAGCACATCTCTGATGTGCTAAAAATCAGCCAATATATTTAGGCACAAACAAAATGTGCTTAAATTGCTTTAATATTTTATGCTGGCAGCTGCAGCTAGCTAGCTAAAAATAGAGGTTCACTCGAGCTGGTTTATATGCATGCATACGTGTTAAAGGAACATCATTAAGGAAGCAAAACGTGCTAACATCATTTTGTATGCAGGATGCTTTGCACAAATTCATTCATCCATTTGGACGTGT
>JAOWAR010152706.1:0-11151 GCA_028571005.1 Clathrina lutea
GAAAAGGTTTATCCGTGGATGCAGCCTAATTTTCATTTGTATGGGCTGAAGATTGAGCATTAATAATAAATCAGGAAAGAATAAGCTGACAAGGAAATTCCCACTCAACTAGATAACTTGGCCAAAACTGTTTTATTTCTCATGGGGTCGGTTGAAAGCAAATGTGGCTACGTTGTCAACTTGGGTGGAGTTTTCTCCTTCTTCGTTTTTTTTTTTATGTATATATATTTTTGTGTCTGCTGGTGAAGAATGCAGCACACCCGATGATCTTTCCAACTTCTTCGTTCATTTGGTTTTGATTGTATATTTCTCATGCTGACATTTGTCTAGAGGACTTTCATAGAGCAAAAAGGGAAAAAAACATATAGAGTGCAAATGTGCATGTGCAGAGCAGGTAGTTGGAAATGGAAATGAGCTAGTGAGCTCGAGCAAGGGAGGGGATGGCAATTATGAAAGCTCTTTGGTGTAGACAGCTGCACGGCTGGGCTGAATTCAGAATGAGTAAGTGCATATGAGGATTGGCATGAGCCATTAAGTAAATGCTATTTGGTCTGGTCTGAGTTAATTTTCCTCTTGTTCCAGATGTCAGCTCCGCCTAACGCTAAACGCTCTTCCAGTCTTGCTGACACTGAGAGGAATCTTCTGGCACAATCTCTCAGCTTGCTGCACGAAAGTGTATGCCTGACAGCTGATATAATTGAAATGTCTTCACTGGAGCTCCTTATGAGCGCAAGCTCAGCCTCATTACGTCACAGGTCATCGCGTCAAGCGAGAAGTGCACCATTTGTCACAACGGAAGCAGTCAAGGAAACAAGTCTCCCACCGCACTCACGCCGAACATAACTCTGTTACTTAATTCTTTACGCATACAGAATTTGTGCGCACCAGCAGCTTATTTTACTCGACTAAACACGTGCTTCTTTATTTGCGGGTAGTGCTCGCTTAATTGCTTGCTTTCTAAATGTCATTCAAATTCACCTAGTAACGGGCATCACTCTGCCTTGACGACTTTTTACTTCTCTCAATTCGAATTTGTTCTTCTCGGTTAAAGGTTCTCATTTCCTAGCCTCAATCTTAATTTTAACAGCAGATAACGGTATTCACTTAGCTTGCTTTCTCTTTTCCCCCACCTTCAGCTGTTTGACCTTCTGGCAGCAATTTCGATTTTAAAGATGGAATAAATGTTGAGAGCAAGCGAAGAGGGAAAGTTAAAGATGTCGGGGCAGGGAAGTGAGGCATCGGCGTGAGCGGAAACACAAACGACGGCTCGTCACGACCGGGAGTCGAACAAGGGTTCCCGGCCAGCCATCGTGGCAGGTGTTCTTCAGACTGAACTACCGGAATAGGTCCATTCTACAGTCAGTCTGAGCGGTGCTATCTCCCCCGTCTCCCCTCTGCCTCACAACATGCACCTCGTCCCAAGGGCACTGAGTTTCGCTCCTCTCGGGACCGTTCGCGAGCGTTCGGTCGGCATTGTGGATCACCCACGCACTGAATAGACCCTTTTCCAAATTATGGCCTGGGTACAAGGTAGGGGCATCGCTTGATCGTTCAGTGTGCACCGGTGGTTAAATGGCAGACAACGGTGGAGAGAGAGGGACACACTTCGAAAAGGATGAGCGCCGAGTCTGAGGAGTACCCGATACGAGCTGGACCGTCAGTCGACTGAGGCAACAATTGAGAGCTTATGGTGGTCAGATTGCAGGGGAAAATGGCTTGCATGTCGAGATGTGCAAGGTTTGGCGTCGATTTTACTTTTGATCAGCCAGAAGGTCAAGGTAGGGGACCATATTGAGCAATCTCCCCTGCTACGGGAACCATTTCAGGTCTACTTTTGTCAAATCCGATTTTAAACTTCAAAGGACATGTCAACAGGACAATCCTTACAAAATAGCGGCGTAGTTATCATACAAACAAACCTCGTGGCACACTTTTTTTCTATTTCTCTCTCAGATTTTCCTCGCAGTAGACTAGATGAAAGACTACGCTCTACCAGAATGGCTTCCCGTTTTTCTCTCTTCCTCTCTTGGGATGGTTAACATCACCAAATCAAGGCGTCTTCTTTTTCACGCATTATGATACCCAACGTCGTGGGGCTTTGTACTAGTTTACCCCATTGTTTCGAACTATCTTCTACGCTTACACCGTAATTACCCGCCAGGCGCAGAGCTTGGCTCAACAAGGTATAAAGCTCCCACACAACAGCCGAAATTTCAAAGTGAAGGAGAAAGGTGGCACCAAATCCATGCAGGTGTTCCATTTCCCCAAAGCTTTACCTAGCATCGCCTCCGTTTCAATAAAAACTTGCTGCACATCTAGTCTTCTTGATAGTACTCCATCGCTAGACTTATATAGCGTAGTGGATGGTGCCAAGTCAATCAAACATAATCAAGCATAATGATTGACTTTGTTGATGACCTAGGTGTAGTAGAGCTTACACATTTCTTTTCCAGCTTTTAACACTGAATATGGATATTTTGACCCCCAAAAAGACTCCTCATCCTCTATGAATTAAGAAAACAAACGAAAAGCTCTCAGGCCGGTGTAGAAGAGCCCGTATCTTTTGCAGCAGCGTCTTTCTCTCTGCTTCATAATCCTTGTCATTCATTTGAGGTCCAAACCAGGAAGGATTTCCACAACAGCACGGTCTATAGCCTGCCAATGGCTTTCGTCGGGAAGGATGCGCGCAAGAGGTGGGGGGAATGGATGGCCGTAGGCTTTCGCTTTCTCACAGACTTCTGAGAACCACCAAGGGATGGGGAAAAGCTGCTTGAAACAAAATGCTTTCCGCAGACAATAGTGTTGCTAGTCATCCGAAAGTTTGGTTCTTCGTCACGGCGACTGGCAGAATCTGCCACCGTCAATTGGAGAGGCTCTTGTCGCGAAAAATGTTGAAAACTTCATGTCGCGCACATAAATATTTTATTTATGCACGAAGTGGTCATGGCTCGGTCATGGCTCGGCACAGTGAAAAAGAAAACATGGCGTCTAAGACTGAGAAAGACAAACGATGGAAAAGAACCAGCTGCTGACGATCGAAATGCATGGCGGTCTGCATAGCGACCATCTTGACAACCAGTGATGCCCCCTAACGAGCCCAGACAATAATTTGGAAAAGAGTCAATCCACCAAAGATAGAAAGACATTTGAGAGGAATATGATAATCCAAAGATGGGAGGGGAACGTGAGGCATCAGCGAGAGCGGAGAAACAAACAACCGCTCGTCACGACCGGGAGTCGAACCAGGGTCCTAGCAGGGTGATCCACGATGCCGACCGAACGTTTGCCGCGGAATTGCCCCGAATGGCGACAGAAGACACTTCATCCAGTTTAAGTCGCAGGAGGATAACGGAGATGTAGTGCTGGACAATTTTTTAATGTTTATCGGTTAGAAGGACCGCGCCACCTCAAGGTCATGTGAGCACCACCAGTAGATCCTTGACGTGACCTTCAACTCGCTTAGCACTACGTAAATTTCATCGTGTGCTTGGAGACCATACAGTACTACTATCAAAAACGTTCTTTTGTTTTGCACGGCAGAGCTTTGCAAGGCACCGCAGGTATATTTTAATTACGATTTAAGTTGTTTGGTTTTGGACAGCCTGTCGCCAAGTCACGATTGGCATAACGCGCGTTGAGGAGGAGGTTATACCTACAGGCCTCGCCGAGGGCCTTAGGGCTGTCTTTACGACACGTGTATGAATACTGCGTATATGTTTAAGGTCAGGCAAACCTGCGAAAAGTTATATGATTACAGAGGAACGTGAAAAGGAGTCGCCGACAAAACGAACCTCTTCAGTTTTATAATGCTGGACAGCGCCGAAATATTGAATTAATTGCTAGCTTTTTGTGCCTTCGCACGTGTCATTTGTAAGCCCCGCGGCGAGGTCGCCAACACCTGCCATCTGCCATCGGGAAGGTGGTAGATCTACTTCCCCTTCGAACTGAGCTCCCGTTCGACCACGCGTCCTGCAGCTGAGGCCGCGGCCACGGGCTACCAGCGCGGAGGCGGTCCGCGGTTGGGCAGAGTTTATCACATGAATCATGACTCATGATCAAGTCGATCGCGGAGCTCGAGTTAAGCCCTTGCCATGGAGCATGAGAAAGTCAGAGAAACGAGTGGTGGACCGCCTCGCACCCGGCACGGGGACGGGAATAGTGCCTTTTAATCTCTTCAGCAAAGGCAGAGTGCATCCCTTCCGGTCAATCCTTGCTACCCATTCTCTCAGCTGCAGATCAGACAAATCAGATGCTACTTGCAGAAATAAAGGTGAATGTATACCATCGTCATATACACCATCGCTGAAGCGAAAGCTGGGGGGAGGCTTGGGCATGCCCAAACGCGACAAGTTGTTTCAAGTTCAAGTGCAGACAGGTTCTTCAATCGTCATCGCTACGTAAGTTGCAACTGCACCGTGTGATAAATCCTGCTGGGCTTCGCCATGCACGAAGCAACCATTTTTTCGGGCCCGCGGGGTATCCCTTTACCATGTTTACTCAGAAAAAAAACGTCTCGCTCGCACCGCCAGCTGCACCAGTTACGCGCCGGGTAGATTTACCTGGCAGCGCTCAGGCTCGAAACACAATTCCTCGTGTCGTAAACTTCCCTAAGTTCCGCACCACTTATTTGTTGCTCCCCGGGGCGTCTTTTTGAAACCACAAAAGGTCTCGAACAAGCATTCCAGCGTTAGTTGGGTTCGTGCATGGTACGGTCAATGGCCGCGTAACCTGTCGTTCCTTAGCGACAACGGGGAAACAGTAAACGTTTCCATGCGATCGGCGACCTCAGTGTTTCATATGCATTAGCCTCGAACCAGGCCAAACCGCTTGTTGATATGGTGACGAACGAGGGGGCAAGCGGTTATATATAATCACGTGCACCTCAAGGATGATTTGGGAAAAGAGTTATGGTCCCTGCGTGGTCGTGCGCCACGTCATTTAGAGCTTGCACGTGGGGTTGCTCCATGCAAGGCACGCATACGTACATGATCTGAGATCACATGCACTATATCATAAGATTAGCGCAAAACTGACAGTGACACGTGGGTTTGTGCACGTGCGGCTGCGACCTGCACTTACATGTGCTCCGCCGGCAGCCCCGGCGCCGGCGGCGGGCGGGCCACGGCCACTGCACTGAAAAGGACAATCGACCTTCATTCGAAGGGTGTCGATTCAGTGATGACTCATTTCGACGTGGCGTAGGAAATTGAGGCTTGGCTCGGCCGCGCCGAGTGGACGTGAGACGTCACATCAAGTAATAAGCGACAAGAGCGTGCAACCAGATGAAGGGAAGATTGGCTGCCTCGAAAAAGCCCTCCAATCCAGACAGGATTCCAGAGTCCAGCAAACGAGAGCCCGAGTAATGACAGCAGTTGAGGTGAGGTCATGATTCATGGGTGGCCCTCGGATCGCACTTTTCCTAAAATGACTGCGCACGTGTTCCGTAGCTTTCAGTTAGGGCAATCCTGTGTGATACACCTACTATATATATACACATGTATATATAATTATATATAACTGCAGACAGTTCTGTTTTATATGATGTATACATATATTTAAAGATGTTGAGGCAAACTTATATGACGTAAACAACAAGACAATCCAGGGGCGTCATTTCAAAGGTGTTTCGTCCAGTTCTCATCAGGAGATACACTGGGATTGAGGGCAAAACAACAAGTCGCAATGGCTCAACAATTAAAGCAGAGCAAGACTATGCACATGTGTGGGAATATCACACAAATTAACAATGACAAACGGAAGTGACACAATCTGCTTTACCAAACTTAACATCCATACTGAATCCTTCTGAGCACAAAGCTCGGGCGCTTTTGATCGAGTAAAGAGCGCCTCGAGGACGTCCAGGTGTCGCTGGAAATTACCCTGAATCTGTCCCGCAGTGACACGTCAAGACAGTCGGAGCTGAGTTTGACGTGTCGAGTAACTGCCGAGTCTGCCCTCACCACATCTTTCTTTGCCTCCCTTGGATCGGTACCGGCAGCAACGACTTCAGGAAAGAGATCCGAAACACTGTCAACAGGACATTTCCAGTGAGATTGAGCTGAAGGCAGTCTTCACCACCACCAAAGTTTTCTCCGGACGAGCTAAAGACGTCTTCCCTGCAACCTCTCAAAGCTGTGTTGTATATGAATTTACGTGCTGCTGTGCATGTGCGCGCACGTATGTAGGAAAGAAAACTCAGAGCTTGAACGTGAGAATAAAAAATCATCTTTCATCTAATCTGTTCCTCAAAGATCCGAACCTTCGGGTGTTGAGGACAGACTGGTTGCTCCTCACTCCGATTCCTCGGTTCACGGCCAGTTCTGACGTGCCTGTCAACAAATTGGAAGGGTGCGAATACGGTCTGTGTAAATTCGGCAAAACTACAAGGCAGAGCAATAAAGCTCTTGGCGAAATTCAAGTTTTTTTTTTGTTGTTGTTGTTTCAAGACGGGCCTTCTTGTGGTCTTCTCACGAGCGCGGCGCGAACGCATGCAGACCTTAATTGCAGCGCGCAACGCGCCTGTCTCGAACAAATCGGTCGAATTCGCACTTTTTCCAAAGGGAGATCTACAAGGAGAAAATACTCGACCACACCCTGACCTGACTCCGGCAAAATGACCATCGCTTGGCCATTGCAAGACGGGAAGATACCGGCACCAGAAGAAAAACGCTGCTTTTTTTTTCTAACTTGTAGTCATGGCTGCAGATGCGACAACACGTACATATACATGTACATGCGTATCAATTGCAATGCTCGTACAATCGTTGTGTTGCACCACTCACGTGACATCATGAGCCTTATCGCGGACGCGGTCGGCACTGTTTCCACACCTTCTATGGTGACCAGCCCAGGCGCTAGGCTTGGCCCCGTGGCACCACGCGGTTAGGGTGGCGACCGAGCCCTTTGGCCACATCGTCCTAGAAAGGTAGAAAGGTCGGCTTCGCCTTTTCCGCGTGCCTAGAGGGTTAGCGCCTTGCAGCCAGGCGGATGTTATCATGACCGACACCTAGCAACGAATCAGCCACCAGTTCTAGTAAACTGCTGTCATAATGGTCACCGAATGACCGTTTTCGCCTCATGCCTCGCCTTGAAGATAAAGTCATACTGACGCCTCTATGAGGTCAGCCTCCAGTGGTCAAACAACAACTGTCAAAAACGTTTCTGTCGAGTGTGCTCGGCGCAAACTTTTTCCAGCACCGGAAAGGTAGCTTTTGCGAGTGTTGCGGAGCTGCTCCTGCTGTTGAGAAACTAACGCGTGAGAAATTGTTTCTCTGTCTCGTTTTGGCTTTCATTCGTTGAGCTCCAAGCATCGACACTCGACAATGTCGTGTGGTTGTTTCTGTTACCAAGGAGACTGTACGTGCTGTCGTCGCCAGCGCACACGGACCAGAGGGAGAAGGAGCTGTGTGCCCGAGGAGCAATCATCAGTCTCTGGTCCGGAACATTCCAAAGAGGTGAGTGAAAATTAATTTTTTAAAGATAATCCTTGTTAAAATCAGATCGCTGCCAGTATAGCTTCACTTTCATTTTGACTGCCAGCGCCAACATTTAGGGATTTTATTATTAAGTCTCGATATTTTTTGCATAGCCAGCGCATGTAGCCGTTAAAGGGGTACTGCGGCAGATCCTTTGGCTTTAAAAAGTGCATTACATTCTTGAAAGTCGTGGTGGGGACACCGAACGATTCGAAGCTCAAAGTATACTCGCGCCATGGGAATGTGATGACATTGGAGAAAACTATTTTACCAAAAACTGGCGCTCTCTAAGCGTCGCAGTGTCCCTCTAAGTATTGGATTCTTGCAATCTTGCAAGAGTTTCCGTACAGTGGTTGAGCTGTGCAGAGGCTTTGTGATAGACAGCTGCGCACAGCTAAGGACGAGTGAATTGCACGTTAACATTAGCATGAGCCTGTGAGATTTGGTAACGCCAGTATGTTGTGTAATTGTTACATGTCGATTCCTGGACATAAAACAAGTACTTGAAGCCGAAACTACTCATCTTTTTTTATTGATATTATATTGATCTGATCTTGTTTTTCTTTTTTTTAATTTATATTAGTCTGATCTGAATTGATCTTCCTCTTGCACCAGATGTCTGTTCCGCCTAACGCCAGGCGCTCATCCGGCTTTGCTGACACTGAGGTGGATCTGCTGCTCCAATCTCTCAGCTTGTTGCAGGAGAGTGTATGGCTGACAGCTGATATAATCGAAATGTCTTCACTTGAGCTTCTAACGAACGCAAGCTCGGCCTCGTTACGTCACAGGTCGTCGCGTCCAGCGAGAAGAAGCACGCCATTCGTCACAACGGAAGCGGTCAAGGAGACAAGTCTTACGCCGCAATTACGCAGAACATGATTCTGTTACTACTCTACACATGCAAAGTTCTTACACACATCAGCTTAGTTTCCTCAAGTTTCACGAATGTGATCCTTTATTCCAATTTAATGCTAACCTGATCACTTTCGAAACTTCATTTGAGCTCACCCAGCAAAGAGTGCCCCTTTGCCTTGATGACTTGTGTACATATATTTCTTACTTTGATCTATTTGATTAAAAAAACGGTTTGAATTCTTGATTCTGCAGTCAGCTTATGTATAACAAGTGCTTCGGCTATACTGTGGTAACCTTCGGCAGGTTATAAAAGGAAGAATTTTCCAGATCCCTTGGCTATTTATGTCTGCGCTGTTCTGGGACTGACGGTTCGACTTCATTGGGAATGAGATCGTAAATTGCATACAATGATACACTATCATTATCCGTACAAATTCTATCCCGCCATTTCCAAACTTTTGCACTTAGACTTGACCCTTGCGAGGCTTGTCCATCGGTGAGAGAGTTGGACGCCCCTGCCTCACAGTTCCCTAAGGCTAAAGCTTGGCAGTGGCAGGTTTGCACCAGCATAAAAGACAAAATCCCTCTTGAGAAACCCAAAGGGATTCTGTACAAGATACCGTGCAGTGACTGCGAAGCCAAATATATTGGTGAGACTGGTAGATCAATGCTTGTTCGGAGGAAAGAGCATGAAAGTAGCACCAAACATGGTAGGATCAAGCTGAAGCAGTCCGCTGTGGCAGAACATGTATGGAATGAAGCCCACAGGATAGCATGGTCTGGGGTCAGGATTCTAGACACGGGCAGCCGTTGGTTCGAAAGAAAGGTGAAAGAAGCTCTTCACATCGCCATTCAGCAACCGGCTTTGAACCGAGACAAGGGTGTCCAAATCTCTCACCAATGGACAAGCCTTGCAAGCGTCAAGCAGAAGTGCTAAGTTTTGCCAGGGAAATAGCGGGATAGAATGTGTACGGATAATGATAGCGTATCATTTGTATCCAATTTACAATCTCATTCTCAATCAAGTCGAACCGTCAGTCCCAGAACAGCGCAGACATAAACAGCCCAGGAATCTGGAAAATTCTTCCTTTTATAACCTGATGAAGGCTACCACAGTGTACCCAAAACTGTTGTTATATACAAACATAAGCTGACTGCAGAAGCAAGAACTCAAACCGTTTTATCACTGAGGCAGTCAAGAAGTTGGACGAAATGATTTCATTCATTTCAATTGCCTTCCGAATCTCGACCTTAATGAATTGCTGGCATCGATATTCGTCTACCTTACTTTGCCGATTTTTGGCCTTCACTTGTTCGAACTTTCAATTCACGCACTGATAATTTTGATCTTGTTTATGGTCCGAGCTCAGTCTAGACAACCAATTCATCAGTTCAAAATGTTACACCTACAAGCCTGAATATTTTCACAGCCTAAATAGCATTGCTACAGACACTGTGAGGTATGTGGTATTCAAATTTCATCAAAAGCCACCTAGCAACACTTAGAGGAAGAAACAACCACCTTCAGAAAAAAGGAATGTCTTCTTTGCACAGCACTGTGGGTCTCCCTTTAAGTTAGTATGGTACAACAAAAAAGAGCGACCTTCAATTTATGCTGAAACACATCATAATAAGGTTTTCTTCCGGAAAGTTTGCACACAAAGTAACCTATACCGACATCCTGAGGATTTGCGTCTGCGGTAAAACAAGTCGAAAGCTTACTGAGGAAAGCTTCCACCTGTCCATCTCAAAAACAACTGACAGTTAGAGGACCAGCGGATCGGGGAAAGTAATCCGGAGCATGGACTCATACATGTAGATCCACCCATTGCTACATTAACGGACAGCAGCCGTGGAGAATAAGAGCAACGTCGAGACATGGACAGACCTGTGTCTGGAAAACTCTGCCACTCAGGACACAGAACACTATCAAGCTGGGGGACGTTGATCCAATTAGCCATTAGCACAGAGGCCTTTGCCGCAAAGTCCTGTCCACAAGGGAGAGACATGGACAACTGCCACCATTCACTCGAAGTGCACTGTCAATGAACTATACGAATGTGTGCTACCATAATATTTTTCGAACTCTAAAGAAAATATTTAGAAAAATACGCAAGACAAAATTAGACAGTCTAAAACAAAATCCCAAAAATTAGGCATGAACATGTGGCGGAAAACAGTCTTGCATGGACATTCCCGTGATGAAAAGCTGTTTTGCATGGCAATGGATATCGGATTTGAAGCCTCTCCTGACTCACTTTCCCCGGTCCATGAAAATAGCTAGCTGGATGCCTGTACAGAAAAAAGAAAAAAGAAAGAGAGATTCTCAAGGATAGCTATACTGTGTGTCAAGCATTTTCATATTAACCCAGGGCAAGAGTTAATGTTAAAGTGATTCTGACCGGGTTATCATATCTTATTGAGTCATACAAGCTCACCAGCCAGAAGTTTTTCCCAAGACGTTTCGGCAACCTTGCGCTTGTCTTCCTCAGTTGACAATAAATTCAGAGTACAGAAGACCCAGTGGTTTAACCCTTTACCCGTTGTGTTTATTTCTCGCACCTCCCCATGAATGTCCAGCGAATGTCCTGTGAATTAGCACCCTGCCCACCATGCTGTGTTTATTTGTCGCCAATCCCCATGAATGTCCTTTGAATTAGCACCCTACCCACTAAAACTTACATTATACAAAAAGAAGAAGAGGGAAAGATGATATGTAGAGAGAGAGGGGGGGAACGAGAGAGAGAGAGAGAGAGAGAGAGAGAGAGAGAGAGAGAGGGAGAGAGAGAGAGAGAGAGGGGGAGAGAGAGAGAGAGAGAGA
>JAOWAR010152717.1:0-11148 GCA_028571005.1 Clathrina lutea
GATGTCGAGGGTGCCAGCTTTGTGAGGTTGGTGTTTTCCACAACCGGAGGAATGGGTCCTGCCTGCGCAACGACGTTTCAGTGCCTTGCCGACTTGTTCAGTAACTGCCCGTACTCAGCCATGCTGAACTGGCTACGATGCCGTGTCTCATTTGTGCTTCTTCGCTCAGCCATAACATCACCGCGAGGTTCGAGGCGTCACCTGCATCTGCCAGCAATACATCCTCTGCTCGCATTGACTGAGAGTCGACTGTCGCAATCGAGCTGATTCTCTGACTGTCTTTTCCCCATGAAATTATTTTTTTGTTTAATGACATATCAATGTACCTATCAGACTGTTCTGCCCTGGTTGTGCTCTAGCCTCGGTGTGTCTTCTACTAGAGTCTTTTCCCATTCATCATTATTGTGTTTCCTAGTCTCTTTGTCTTCTCGTCTTTTTGTGTCTGTATTTTTCTTTCTGCTTGGTGTGATGAATTTAATCACTATTCAAGATAGATAGATAGGTAGATAGGTAGATCGATAGATAGGCAGATCGATCAATAAATGTGATAT
This sequence comes from Clathrina lutea, assembly GCA_028571005.1. Taxonomy (NCBI): domain Eukaryota; kingdom Metazoa; phylum Porifera; class Calcarea; order Clathrinida; family Clathrinidae; genus Clathrina; species Clathrina lutea. The sequence goes on from JAOWAR010152717.1 coordinate 552, forward strand.
GTACTGTACATAGATAGATGGAAAAATTGGCCAGACAGTTGGCAAACGAACAGATGCAATATGATGTCATATGATTCAGAAAGTGCATGATACTCTTCGGTATAATTTCTGGTAATGTCTGCTCCGCTGGCATGCGGCCACGCGTGGCTACTTCTAAGAAAGAGACGTGCCGGGTGTCTCTGACGCACATGATGGCTGACCTCAGAGGACAAAACGAGAGGGCATATCGAAGCCAGCCCATCACATTTGCATATGACTCTTTCCTCTTTTCCGCAAGGAGGCTTGCCAGATGCTTGTAAGCTGTTGTCGCTTCTCTTGCCATGCGTCCGCCGGTTGTTAAGACGAGTGGGCTGAACGTGCCTCGCTCAACTTCCCAGACTCATTGGCCGTACTCATTACGCTTCTGTGTTTCAAATTGGCGGTACACTGATGCGAGCTTCTTCTGGCGGTAGCTGGGCGCGAAAGAGGTAAAAACCCTTACGTCGAAGAATGCGCCCTGGGCGTTGCCCCAGAAGCTCGCTGCACGGATATCTAGCCTGGCGTTGTCTTCTTTGAAGTTCTCCGCTGAGGGGTTGCAGTTCAGGCTCCAAGATAGATAGATAGATGGATATAAATAGATAGATATATAGATAGATTTCAGATAGATGGAGATAGATAAAGAGGGAAAGGGAGATAGAGAGAGTGGCGGAGATAGAGTGATGAAGAAAAAAAAAAAGAGAGATAGAGATAGAGAGAGTGATAGAAAGATGTAGGTAGAGACAGTGATGGAGAGATAGAGATAGAGAGTTAGTTGGATGGATGGATAGATAGATAGAAGAGAAAGAGGAGAGAGAGAGAGAGAGAGAGAGAGAGAGATACAGAGAGAGAGAAAGGGCCGGGAATAGCGGAAGAATTTCTCCTGACAAGTTTCCTTCCTGGTTTTTTGAAGCCCACAATGGGCGGCAAAACATTTTTCAGCTCCCTCTCTCTTCCTTTCTCTCTCTCTCTCTCTCTCTCTTCTTTTTACACTCGTTTTCAATATTAACTGCTGTCTTTCCTCTGCTTGAAATTAAATGTTTTTTTCAGCTCTTGCTTGATCTCTCCTTCACCTCCAGATAATACTGAGAATTGTTGAAGGTTGCAGAATTGTGACAATCATAAGGGTGAGAAGAGGAAGAAATAACACGCGGGAGGGCTCAAACCTGCGGCCATGCGCAGCGCCATCGCCTAGCAAAGCCAAAATGCCCCAATTGTAACTGCTCTGCCACTGAGCCAACTAAAATGCTGGCTTCGTGGAGTGCTATGGGCATGACAACTGCACATGGCTATGCCACAAGCCCTCCCCACTTGTCATTTATTCCTCTTGAGTCTCACTTCTGTGATTGTCACCGCCAGAAAATGTTCAAATAGAAGCTAACACGGCCAGGTGGCTCTTACCCATAGCGTCCACTGAGAGGCGTCATAATCTGGTAGGATGTAACATTTGATTGCACTACTGCGCTGCTGGTGGTCATACTGGGTAGACCCCCTATGCATTTTGTGTAGGTATGGCGATGCAAAGCCAACTGACGTTAAGTTCTATTCTAGCCTATTCCAGCAAACCTTGGCCAGTCTGGCGGGCTCCTTTCTGTACTATGTTAGCCTAGTACTTGCCACCCTTCTCTCTCTCTCTCTCTCTCTCTCTCTCTCCGTCTCACTTTCTCCCTCTCCTTTCTTACCTCCTCCCTCCCCTTCTTTTTCTTTCCCTCTCTCTCTTTTCCACTTTCTTTGCAGCTTCTTTCCTGCCTCCTCCCCAATTTTATTAGTTATGCTGTGATACTGTGTGCATTTCTTGATCAGCGAATGTAACGTGTTGCCACTTTCTACTGGTAAGACTTTTGCCTATGTACTCTATGCTAAACTGCTATCTTCACTGAATTACTATTACAGACCCTTCATGTTGGGAAGTCAGATGAACTTTAAATCGCTCTCCATTTTCGTCATCACTTTTTGTACACTGAAGTTTGGTGATTGGTCACACATGGGTTGTCTTTTGTACCAAATTATTCCTAATGGTTGTGATGTCCAACAACTATGATAGAGTAATGCTCTTTCTCAAAAGAGGCCGGAGAAACCTAAGTTGGCGAGGGATGAATTGTTCTTTTTGAATCAGAATGCCTGAAGTATGTAATAATCTCAGAAAGGTAGGCTTGCACTCTAGTGCAGGGATTTAATGTAGGCAGATCAACTCGAAACTCTCTCGCAAGCGTGAGAGAGAGAGAGAGAGAGAGAAAGAGAGGAAGAATGAAAGGAAAAGGAAGGATTTGCAAACCAAGAATGTACCTGGGTTTCACTTTCATGTTTTGCCCTTCATTATTTCTCTCGCTCTCACAATAGAGCGGGGCGAGAGCCTGGGTAATTCGATGTGTATATTATGACGGTTTTATTGGTACTCCACGTGAGAATACAATCAGGCTCTGTCTCTCCTCTGGAGATGGTCTATCTTCATAGAGCAGTATTGGCTTTCGTCTCCAAGGCGATGGGGCACCTTTGGTTTATGCCCTTATCCTCCATGGTGATGAAATCAAAATAGTTGTTTAAGGCAAATGATTGGTCATCATCGACTGAAATTTTCAATTAAGGAAAAAAATTGAAGACTTTCGCCACCGTATGTAGCGGATTAAGGGGTCCAATTTGCTGCTTGGTTTGGGAGTGAGTGATTCTAATTTTGGGCTGAACATCATGGCTCATTTACATACATTTTGAAACTAGGGTGGCGAAAACTTGTGTTGTGCGCGTCTCACGAGTAATCCAGGCACTGCCTTGATCATAAGTGAAGATGCCACCCGTGGAAAAGAAACTTCTCCATCATGCCGATCGCATATATATCACCAGGAGAAAGTAAGTACAGAATTCGAAAGAGCACTGAAGTTTGAGAAAGTCGAGCGCGTAGCCCTCGCATGTGGGGCATCACGTGCATGTACAGCTTTTCTGATTATCGCCAAGAGCGTGAAATCTTCTATAGGTGGAAACTCAGAACTCATCTCTCTCCAGGAATGTTCACCAAATAAGAACTAATTTAACCAAGCATACTCACGCGAACGCGAGAGAAAGAGAAGGAACGAAAGGAGAATGTTTCTTTCTCTCACCTGGCACTCGCAGGAACAGGTGTGGTTTCGTTTGTTACTTTCTTGTTGACATGGCAGAGACCGTGAAGACTTGGCCTTTGAGAATCTGGCATGAATCTCATAAACCTGTGCTGCATTGGGCAACATTTAATGTGGTGCACACGTGTCCCTATCCATTAGGCTTGGCAGGTATATGATTGACGAAGTTATGATTCCAACACTTGTCTCTGCTTCCAAGTAACTTCCCTCATTTTGTTCAGAAATGTAAATGTCCCGTTTCAATACGTTGTTTTCTCTGGACTAAATGGGCGAAAAAAAACCAGCCAAGTGTAGACCATGGTATACAGGTCGATCGAACCGGCTTAGCAAGCAGACAGTGCACACGCGGGACCTGTCCTATATACATGTACATGCACATGTATATGTGCGGTACACGGCCCCATCCTAAAGTAGTATGACGTTCCTTGACTGTACAATGTCATCACGGCGTGCGGGCGGTTGTGGCTCGAATGTCAACATGAAAACAGCAGCACAGTACAGAATCATAACCTGTGTGGTAGTGACGTCAAAGGTGTGGGCAAGGAACGAACAAAAACGGATCGCTTTCTCCACCTGCGTAGATCATGGTAGATCACGTACATTATATCTTCTACCTGAGACGGTTCTGTTTGGCGCGTTTCGGGCACCCGAGCATCTGTGCCTGAATCGACAGTTCTGAGTCTCCTACGCATACCTTGTAGCCTCAGTCGTGTGCATGTTACTCATTTTTCCAGTAAATTCGGAAGTGCTGAAATATCATATTCCGCACCAACGAAGGCCCATTATTCAAGTTATGTTCGTGGATTGAGATAAATTGATAACATTCTGTTTCAAGAAGAACCAGAAGATGCATATGTGCATCAATTTCTCCGTTTCATCTGGTTGGCTTGAAGTGTGAAGCACTTGAGCGAATACCTGCCGGTCAAATCACTATCCAGAACTACTACGTCGCGTCTGTCACACGCTCAAAGCTGTCAAGCTAATCTGCAATCTGGCCGCTTCCCCAGAGAGGATGAGCCAGACATGTAACATGTGTAATCGAACGCGCCCAGTAAAGAGGCATTCTCACGTTTCTCCTCCGATCCGATCACGTTCATCGCGCAGCCGCTCCATACGCGCGGCCGGGGGTGCCACCGCAAGTATAGAATATCATCTCCATGCACGATCCCCTTGACCGACCACGCACTGGCTCGGACAACATGAACAAACGCGCATATGAGAGGGATTCAAGGGATAGCTTGCTAGCCCTAGCCCCGCCATACATGCTCGCAATCCGAAGACCATTGCATTACCGTACGGCACATGCACACATCAGGATTTCGAGGAAGGAGCATAGTCTAGTCAGGCGCGCGCGTCACGATCGCAGCGGCTTGCCAGACAACCAGTGCGGTAGAGACTCGGAAGACATTGCACGTTCATTATTCCTGTCACAGCAGTGGCCCGCCGCACTTCCCTTCGGCGACTGGACTTCACACAAAGTGCTTTCTTCGAAGCTGACCTGCTGTGCCTGTTCCTTACGAAAGCTAATCCAGTGAGTTATCCTCCTAAGTCCACTGCGCTTGCGACGCGCATCGATGGGGAGACAGTATTGCCGCTGTTACCCATGCGGTAACCATGTTTCATATCCGTCCGGCGCAGCTGCAACTTAAAGACAACGTCGAACACAGCGTGAGCAAGCAAGCGGACAGGTGGTTGAAGGGTCTCGGCACATAGGGCGGCGCGGCGTCAGAAATCGGCCTGGCCTAGCACTGCTACTCGAGATATTTTTTTGTTTGTTTTTTCTTTGCGATGGAAGGCCGCTCGGCGAAGTTCTTTCCTCCCGCGTTTGTGGCTGGACCACCGACCCCATCCCCATCGTCGCAATCCTCGAACAGCTGGAGCTCAAGCGCGGCCTCTCCTCTCTCGTCGACCGGAAGCTCGGCCGTGGACACCGACAATCCGGAGGCGAACGTTCAGCTCATGCTCTCTCTGCTGCCGCGAAACGACATGATCGAAGCTCTACCCAAAGGTAAGCTCCCGCACGGAAGTGACGTCCGTCCGTGCTCAGGCTTGTAATAGCCTTTCGTGTGACCTTCGAATAGCCTTGTGCGACATTCTCAAGTAGTAGCCCCAGGCCGTTAGACATGATGCTCATACACCTTAGCTGCATCCATGTCACATTTGTCACAGCTCCTGCAAAAATGGTGTAAGCTTTCCCATTCATGAACCGCAGGGTGGATCATTGCAGTAAACAGGAGAGCTGTTGTTGAGGTGTGCATGGGTAAACCATGAAAGTCGATCCAACCATGTCATGACAAAGTTGTTCTAGGGCTGTGTGTGACGACAAGGCCACCAAAGTACCAACCAGACCCCTTCTCTTTCTCTCTCTAGCTCTCTCTCATTGAATCTGGGAGGGACTGAGCCTGTGGTACAAGAGCAAAGATATGCTGTATGCATCTCTGGCATAGCTTCGCTGCATATATCTTGGTTCCGCCACAGTACATACATATTATGTAAACTTTCTCATCGCATAAAAGCTGACTGAAGTCCAAATAGTTGGCATATATTTCAGCAATAGCCTAGTGACATAGCCAAGTGAAGCATTCATGAGATTCTGCAGGTGCAAATTCTACCAACAGCATGCACACACGCACACACACACACACACACACACACACACACACACACACACACACACAGACACACACACACACACACACAAACTGCAAAGGCTTGTCCCACTATGTTCGACACTTCGTCCAGGCTGGTGATATGGTTGTGTGCCTGGCATTTTCCTCAGAGTTCCCAAATCTAGCATAGACAGGGCACAGAGGCATTGCCCAGCAGCTAGGAACTTTGCCAATTTCTTAGACTTTTGGTGTCTGTTGCCTCCGTGTAGCAGAAAATTTCACTCCACCAGAGGCTTCAAGCTTCTTTCTGGTCCAAGCGTACAAATCACTTGAGGAAGCGTGCACCCTTTCCAATGCGCCACAGCAAGAGTGGCTGAGTGCTGTCATCTTACGATGATCAAGCAGATATTTCATTGCATAGCTGCGTCTATTTTGATTATCCAAAAGTGTGCAACTATTTCATCAAATTAGCCAGTCTATGGTTTAGCAGGGTATGTCAGGTGTAGGGCCTTCTGTCACCTTGTGAACGTTTCTACTTCTTCAGGATTCCATGAGCAGCAGGACTGTCTTCACTAGCAAGTGTAATAAGCTTAGCAAGTAAGTTGGAACATTATCGTACAGACATTCTGGTCAAAATTCTTCCATCCAACAGATCCTCGTGTTTGGAGTTCGAAGGAGACAGCGATGTGGCTTCAGTCGATATTTCAGGAATATGACTTAAACCCTCTTGACCTCGACCTGACGGAGTACATTGATGGGAGAATGCTGATGGATTGGGATGGAACGAAGTTCTTTGAGCGCCTGGGCTTCAGCGGCGACATCGTTAAATGCGTTTTGGATCTTTGGATTGTTTGTGAGTGTTTGGGCAATCACAAACAGGGAGATGTTTCTTCATTTTCCTCTTGAAATTACTTCGTGGTTAATGTCTGTACTCAAACAGTAGCATGCCTTGAGTTGAGACCAACCTCTCTTAGGAATGTTTTCAGTCAATGAATTACAGGTGTGCCAAGTAATGTTTCAGTAACAAGAGCCAAGCGGGAATGTTCATGCTGCGCTAGCGAATCACACATTAGAATCTCCGAACAGACTCTGAGAAGCTCTTCTTTCTCCCCTGCCCAAAGACTAGTAACTTGCCCAATTTTCTTTCATTTTCATCGTGCTTTGTTGTGTCCACGTTGATAATGATTCGATCTATTCCCTTTTCTAGGGCTCAAACGAATATGTCGAATATTCGATGGTTCATTAGTGTCTGATTCGATTCGATAGCTATCGAATATTCGACAAAGATTGGATGCATTTTGGCATTTGCAGCTGCCTGAGCTATAGAGAATGCTCCAGACACGGGTTGAAAATCAAACTGAACAGTGAGCAGAGACATCTCTGGCACAGCTCATGCATTTGAGATTGTTGAGTTACCACAGTCTACCACAGTGCACGTGTTTGTGTTTTTCCTGCCGGTGCAGAGCCTTCAAAATATCTATACATGACGTATCACGTGTGCATGCCATACCCAGGAAGTTCCACTTTTGTAAACATGCCCTTATTGGGAGTGAGAAAACTTGAGAAAGTTGATGATGTCTGGGCTATAGAATGTTCAATTATTCGTTCGATAACATAAGATTCGATTTGGTGAGCTATAGAATATTTGTTTGAGCCCTACCCTTTTGCCTCTCATTCTGTCCCCTCTGCGTTTCCCTGCAGGAGAGGTCTATGCCCACTAACTTTCCCTTCCTCATTTCTGCAACATTTTGAAAGTGCTCTGCGGTGCACTGGCAGGAGATAGGTGGGAGGTAGACATACGGTTTTAGTAGATGCTAGCCTATCCATGAAATGGACATGAGATAGGTGGGAGGTAGACATACGGTTTTCAGTAGATGCTAGCCTATCCATGAAATGGACATGCTTCCTTCGCTTACCCTTTTTCTTTCGTATTTTTTTTTCTGTTTTCAGCGCACATATCAAATAGTCCTGAAGAAATTGCCGGTCTCTCTCCTCCCTCGTCCGCCCTTCCGCCGATCAGCCCATCCTTGTCCAACTCAGGCAGCTCACAAAAGAGCGACCCGTCGTCCATGGTCAGTGCTGACTCCAACTTCAGCGGGACAAGCATCGTGAAAGACGAACCTGAGCAGTCAGTTGGTGAGTAGTACACACCTTCTAAAATATCTGAGGAAGCCTTTTCAATTTCCGGGGTCAAACTTACTCTCTTCCGGTGAAAGGACATATTTGATCAGCACAACTTCTTGACATAAGGAGCATTTCGAAGAAATGGGGACCGGACGGAGAAAAAACACATTCGATGAAAACTCCCAGATGCTCATAATCCGTGCCGGACCGGGACTCGAACCCGCTGCGGCACCAAATCGCCTAGCAGTTTTGTCAGCGGCGTATACTATAGGCATACAGCCCAATTATGATTACACATCCCTTGCGAAAATACACTTCCAATGATGGGTCCCCTGCACATCTCCGGGCCCTCAACTCAGCTAGGAGAATGTGGTTGTCAAGTATACCTAAATGATTCTTTTTTTAGTGAGAGAGCACACCATCACCTTTTTAAGCAACGGCTCGCCTGGGCCAGTAAACCCGAAAACCATGGCGGAGATCTTTACTGTTGGACCGTTGTTTACGGAGGATCAAGTTACTGGCTCGGCTGAAACAGTGCAAAGACACATACAAATCCGGACTCTATTCAACTTACTCGACAACTACATCCCTTTGACTCTGTCTATCTATTCTGTCTTGTTCAAATCCAACGACCTTGAATTACTTCATCGGTTTTGGACATTTCAACGCAAACATTACGACAAGGCCTATGGCTAGCCGAGCAAACACCATCCACTCGCGCACAACAGGACATCCCCTCTACAACACAATTCGACAGAACCTTCACATCACAGCCTCGAGGATCAGAGCCAGAACAGACGAATGGGACACTGTGGGGAAACAATTCGAATGAAGGCAGGATGGATCCGGCACAACTACATGTATTTCCACATTGCTCGCTGGTACGTGCGCGGGTACGGGTGCATGCATTGGTTACCATGGATATGCGGACGCGTCGGCGCAAAATTCAAATTTTCATAACACATTAATGTTTGCCTGGGAAGATGCGTGCCAAGTTGGCACTTGTGACTGGCGTGTGGACTCAAAGGCCGTAGTATTTGTTCTGGATTTTCGCTGTCGCCGGATCATGTCGGGAGGATGACAGCCATTGTTGCACCATCCTCTCTCCTGCTTGTGTTTTGCTGGAGCTATCGGTAATCTCGCTCGATCTCATCTGATCTGAAAGGCAGTTGTCTGGTTATTCGGACCTGAACGCAGAGATAGAATCCGACGTTGGGGCGAGTGTGGGAAAATAGCTGTTTTCTCGAAAGTCCGCCATGAACGTGGAGAACTGCAATCCCAGGCGAACTGGGAAAGGTACGTACGATCATGCATGAACGCCGCTCTGGGGCGGAGTTTTCTTGCCGTTTTGCCAAATGCTGTCGAGATTGTCCTCGACGAGAAACATCGCGTCGTCTTTCTTGCGCAGGTCTGTCGAACACTAAGATTCCTGTTCCTGTTCGCAAGAAAGTTCCTCTTCGCTCCGCTCACCGCAATGCTGCGGAATCGTCGCGACCCGAGCTTCCGGGCAAGGCTCAAAACAGCTCGCAGATATCCGGCAAGGTTAGAATGACTGCTAGCGAGGCGAGGCAAACATCTGCGAGAAAGCAAGCTCAGATTGGAGGGCGAAGTGCTGTGCCGAAAGCCGGGGCAAGCAAGTCTCGATCAACCACGGCGGGACGACCTGTCCGACAGGAGGAGAAGACCGCTGGACGTGCAAGGTGATAATCTCTAACCATCTTACACTACATTGCTACCACCAATAATTGGGCAGCGATGCTGAGGTTTGGGCTAAATTCCTATACATGCCTGTGGAAGAGTGGTCTGGTTTCCCCTGGGATTGTTTGTAAAGCAGACGATCTGTTCTTAGTGTCTTGTAAGGGAAAATATAAATCCATTGGGGTTGCATGTACAGCTTAAAGTTCTTCCTGACGTTATCACATATCCTCTTTTATCTGTGCTTTTTTTTTCCTTCCTTCCAAATAGAGCTGTTCGTTTTGAGAACGGTTAATTACTTTTTCGGGTCCTCATTTCATCCCTGTAACATCATAATCAGAAGTATTAGGAACTCTCCAGTGTATGATGCTGTGCATTGACAGGCTAGATTGAGCCCCTCCCCCCAGAAGATGAACACTTGAAGGCATAAAATTTATACACTGTTCCTGTCATGTGAAATTTAATTTTGATATTAGAATGACAGTTGGTTGCGGCTCAGAGTGATTCGGGCGACAATTTTTTTTGAAAGTGACTTCATGCTTTGCACACGCATATTTTACGGAGAGCATGCTGAGTAATCAAGCTCAATTCATCAATATCACATTATAATATGAACAGCGTAGGATTTTGATGAATAATTAAATGTGCATGATTTTTTTTTCGGCCAGGGTAGTATATGCTTGCAAGGCAGGTGCTCCAGGCCTGTGACTTTGGTGATTTACGTCTTGTTCATTGATACAGAGAGGTGAGAAAATTGAAACCAGGGGACCTCGGCCCACCAGTGAAGACTCCTGCAGCACAGCGCACCCGGGCCGAGTGTCTGCGAACCACTGCGAGCCGAGCCAGCGAATATGACCGGGTATGAGGGTTTTCCAAGTAATAGACAGTGTGTGCCTATAAAGAGAGGTGTGCTTGAGGTGTGAAGAATGTACAAAAGAGTTCAATGTTTTTGGAGCGTGCGTATGGGCTGTGTTCTTTCTTTTATCCTGAGGCTATAATGTCGAAACTGTTCAGTCTAGTTCTTTTTTTCTGGGGGAGGGGGGG